>QXEO01000173.1:4388361-4622304 GCA_007115705.1 Dactylis glomerata | reverse complement strand
TCGCGATGTATTCTGGAAAACTGATCGGGTCCTTAGGTTTTTCTCGTCAGGGGGTATATATAGGCGAAAGGACGTGTCAGAGGGGTCCCACGCGGCCTCACACGGGCTGGCGCGGCCAGGGGGGTGCCGCGCCACCCCTATGTCTGGGGCCCACGTGGCCCCTCTCCGTCAGGTCGGATGGTTTGGGAGCTTCCCCGTGAAATATGACTTCAGGAACTGTTTCGTCCAATTCCGAGAATATTTCCTGTTATCTTCTGAAACACAAAAACGGCAGAAAACAGGAAACTGGCACTGTGGCACTTCGTTAATAGGTTAGTTCCGGAAAATGTATAAAAGTACCACTAAGTGTAACGAAACATTAGGCAAATGGTGTAAAAACAAGCATGGAGCATCAAAAATTATAGATACGTTTGAGACGTATCACTTATAGCTAGGTTGCTTCAGGAGGATGCCGCGTTTTTCCGCGAGCATCACTATTTAGATCCTTTGGGCGTAGATGATTCTCATCAGCCACTTGCTGTGATATTTGTATGTATTTTGTGTGTGTTTATACAAGATTTTTGTTTTCTAACCTTTTGTGTTAGAAATTGTATTCTCAGAGCATTTATTTCTGCGTATATTGGTGCGTTTGCCATAGTTTTTGAAGACATGTAAACTGTGATAAGAGGAACTTTTGTCTTTTATTTATGCATATAATGTAAGATACATGGGATGACCCATGAGATCCGGGCAATGACCTGTGTTCTGGATCTAGAGGGCATTGCCCTGGAATAACTCGTGGCTTTTTACAGCCTTATTTTCCTACTCTACTTATTTATTCGTCTTGTCGCCTATGTCGCTTGAGTCTTCTCTTCTTCTCCTGTAGGCTTCTCTTGTTCTGGTAGTTGTACCCGTGGTTTCTTTACTTATGGCTCCTTGGGGTTTCCTTCGAGTTGCTGTGTGACTCCTGTAGTCGTGCTTTTTGCTTTGCAGTTAGGTTCCCCGTAGCTTGCCATCATGCCGAAGTTTTGGGCCATCTTGTGAAATTCTTTGTCGCATAGATCTGATAACTCGAAGCTTCCTTTGACTGTAATAATTTCTTTGGGTCCTGGCATTTTTAGTACCAGGTAAGTGTAGTGAGGTACTACCATGAATCGCGAGAACGCAGGTCGACCGAGGATCGCATGATATTGTGATGGCCAGTCCATGACTTCGAAGTCAAGTTTCTCCCTTCTGTAGTTTTGCCGATTTCCAAAGCAAACGTTGAGTGCTATTCGACCTAGAGGATAATTTGCACTTCCTGGGACTATTCCGTGGAAGGAGCAGTCAGTTGGCTTTAGGAACTCTAATGAAATATGCATTGCCCGTAGAGTCTTTGCGTAGATTAGATTTATTCCACTTCCTGCATCCATGAATATTCTGTCGACATCATACGTCCCTATTTGAGCTTTGAGTACCAAAGGCGCGTTTCCTGGCCGAGGTACTGTTATTGGGTGATCGTCTCTGCTGAATTCTATGGGTTGCTCTGACCAATGTAGATATTCCGTTGCTGCTGGAGGTAAAGTTATTGCGAGGTTAACTTGTCGAGTTATACTTTTCTCTTCTTTGTTCGACTTGGGCACTGGTTGTATCATTGCTGTAATGTGCCCTTTAGATGAAACATATCCTTCATCATCGTCGCGTCCCTGGTTTGGTTGATCTTGGCCCTTGGGAGCTCCACTGTTTCCTTGTTGAGTTGCAGGTGCGTTGCTTGTGTTTCCTTTGTATCCCTGCCATTTTGCTTTGGCTTGCTTGTTGAGTGTTGCTTCCTATAGTTTCAAGAACGTAGTGCAATCTTTCATTGCGTGTCTGGATACTCGTTTCCTATCGACAAACACAGAGTGGATATGACACGGTCCGTTGAGCATATCTTCTGGTGATGGGTTGTACTCTCTGGATTCTCTTGGCTGAAACTTTTTGTAGTCTTCTTTACCGTAGCTACGGTATCCCGAACTTTTACGGTCGTTGCTTTGGTAACTATTGTCCTTATACCCTGCGGCTACTTGACTATGAGAACCATAGTTATTGTAATTGCGGGATCTCCTTCTTTGACCTCCATATCTGTTTCCTCTGTCATCTTCTAGCGATCGTGTCCGTTTGTTGTTACACGCATCTTCTCCATCTGCAAATCGATTTGCTGTATCCATTAGATCTGATACTATTTTTGGCTTGATTCTGCCCATCTCTTCGACTAGGTCTCCTCGCCTTAGACCGACTATAAATGCGTCTATTGCTCTTTCGTCTGAGACTTCGACTGCTGAATTTTTTATTATGCTCCACCTTTGGATGTATGCATTTAATGTTTCCCCTCGTTGCTGCACGTAGGCTTTAACTTCTTCTATGGACGTTGGCCGCTTATATGTTGACTTGAAGTTACTCGTAAATTGCTTTGTGAGCTCCTCCCAGCTTCCGATTGTTTCATTTTCTAGTTTGCTCAACCATGACCTTGCTGCGCCGGTAAGGTGTAATTGCAAACTTTGCATTGCTGTTTCCCTGGTTCCTCCTAGTAGTTTTACTGCTTGTAAGTAATCTGAAAGCCATGACTGTGGCTCTTGAGATCCATCGTACTTTTGTTAGTCATGAGGTAGTTTGAAACCTTTGGGTACTGGCGTGATGCGAACCCTATGAGTAAAGCATGGCGCCCCATCTCCTTTTCATCGTCTTCGTAGTCATATGTTTTGTTGGGAGTTCTGGATCATCGGGTTCCTTTGTTGTATCGCCCTGGTGATGGTGTTCTGGATCGTCGACTTCCACTTCTGTGCCGAGGACTATTGTGACGGCGTGGTGATCTTGGTTTGTGGGTTCCTTTGTTGCGGTGTGCCTCCTCCTCTTTTGCTGATAACTTGTTGCCTACCATCTTTAATCCCTGCAGTGCTGCCCGATGCATGTGTTCCCTTGGGTCTCCTGGACTTGGTCTCGTTGTATGCAGGTATGCTTGAGCTGCTACCAGTGCTGCTTCGGGTGTCTTTGGTATAATGTTCCCTTGCTCGTCGACTGATAAGAAAGATGATTCGAGGTTTTTGGAAAGACTTTGCCTATCCGAATATTCGAGGTTTTCGTACCTTGAACCGTGTCGACGATGTCTTTTGGCGTTCGTATATGATGCGTCGCTACGTGCTCTGCGAGCAGCGTCGCTTGCTGCAATGGCTGAGTCTTTTCTCTTTTATACTTCAATTCTCTCTTTTGCTAGTAGCTTTGACTGCTGTCTTAGGGCATAGTGATACCCAAAAAGCATATTTCTGCTGGCATTGTTTGGTATTGGCGTGCAGTGCTCCACAGCTGTTTTGATTATATTCCACTCGTCGACTGATAGTCGAATTTTTCCCGATTCACCAGGGAATCCGCAGTTTCTCCTTCTGCCAGGTGGTTTGCTCCCCTGTTTATGTTTGCTGGGTTGAGTACTAGATTGTTGTTTTCATCAAATTCTTCTGAGTTGTCCTCTGTAATAGCGAGTACTTGGTACTGGTTGTCGAACTTGCTATCGAAGCTTGAGAAGATTGAATTTTCATCCTCATGAAGCTCTAACCCTGTCTTCCAGGTGTCCGCTGATTTATCTGAAGCGTTGTCATGGCTGATAATCAGATCTTCGAGTTGTACTTCTAAGTCGAGGTTTTCCATGATTTCGTCGCCTTCTGCGAGTTCTCTTTTTTCGGCTTCTATTTCCATGGAGCTGACCGACGAATTTACTTCGGTGGAAGAGCCTTCTGATGATTCTGACATTGTTTCTGTCTTGGACTTGGTTGCCGACGGACCCGGTTACGCCGGGTTTGAGAGGCAAATCGAACCTAGTGATCCTACTCGAAAATTTAGGCTTCCGATCGTCAAATCCATATCTTGATCCATGCTCTCGAATACTTGCGTGAAACTTAACTGGTGAGGTTGAAAATCGACGGTTTGATCCCTTTGATGACGTGTGGTTGACGTGGGAGCAGACTGTCCTTGTGCGTGGTGGATAACCAGCCCGTTGGGAACCCCAAGAGGAAGGTATGATGAGTATAGCAGCTAGTTTTCCCTCAGTTAAGAAACCAAGGTTTAATATCGATCAGGAGAGGAGAGACAATGACGACTGAAGGTGATGCGGACTGGCTTAGTAACACTCCAACAAGGGCGCCGTTAATGATACTTGTTGACTCGTCTTCGGCCAGCAGCAACGCGGAACCTGCACACAACACAAACAAATACTTTGTTCCCAACTTGCGATGAGGTTGTCAATCTCACCGGTTTGCTTGAAACAAAGGTTATGAGCGTATCGAGTGGAAAACAATATAGTATGCGAGTAAAGTAAACAGTACGAGTAAAGTAAACAGTGCGAGTAAAGTAAACAGGTGATAGCAATATGATGGAAATAGGACCGGGGTCCACAGTTCACTAGTGGTGTCTCTCCATAGATAAATAACACATGCTGGGTAAACAAATTACAGTTGGGCAATTGATAGAATAAAGATAAACGTGATATGTCAAGAAGATCACTATGAGATTTACTCTGGGCATTACAACAAAATACATAGACCGCCATCCAACTGCATCTATGACTAATAATCCACTCCCGGGGATATCAATCCGAACACCCCAGTAGTATTAAGTTGCGAACAACAGATAATTGCATTAAGCAAAGTGTGTAATGTAAACAAAGCATATGCCCTTGAGCATATGAATGTTGTTTTCTCCCTAGTAGCAACAGCACATCTACCACCTTAGAGGTTTCTGTCACTCCCCCAGGTGAAATAGAGGCATGAACCCACTATCGAGCATAAATACGCCCTCTTGGAGTCACTAGCAACTACTCGGCCAAGATAGCTACTAACAACGGAGAGCATGCAAGATCATAAACAACATAGAGATAAAAAAGATATAATTCAGTACATCAACTTAATCATAAACACCAATATTCATCGGATCCCAACAAACCAAACATGTAGAATTACATAACGGTGATCTCAATCATGTAGGGCAGCTCATGAGATCTAAACATGAAGCACATGGTGGAGAAGAAAACCATCTAGCTACTGCTATGGACCCATAGTCCAAGGTAGACTACTCACCCATCATTCCGGAGGCAAGCATGGCAATGAAGAAGACCTCCGGTGGCGATTCCCCTCTCCGGCAGGGTGCCGGGAAGAGCTTCTGGACCCTCCCGATCTTCGGGTCGACGGCGGCGGCGGATCGCGATGTGTTCTGGAAATCTGATCGGGTACTTAGGTTTTTTCCGTCGGGGGGTCTTTATAGGCGAAGGGGCGATGTCAGAGGAGGAGCCAGGCGCCCTCACGCGGGGCCCGCGTGGCCAGGGGCCTGGCCGCGCCGCCCCTGCGTGTGGGGCCCTGGTGGCCCCGCTCCGACTCTCCTTCAGATCTCTGGAAGCTTCCGGGTAAAATAAGACTTCAGGAACTTGTTTCGTCCAATTCCGAGAATATTTCCTGTGTATCACTCTGAAACACAAAAACAGCAGAAAACAGGGAACTGGCACTGTGGCAACTCGTTAATCGGTTAGTTCCGGAAAATGCATAAAAGTGCCACTAAGTGTAACGAAACAATAGGCAAATGGTATAAAAACAAGCATGGAGCATCAAAAATTATAGATACGTTGGAGACGTATCAAGCATCCCCAAGCTTAACTCCTGCTCGTCCTCGAGTAGGTAAGTGATAACAAAAGAATATTTTTTGAGGTGACATGCACCTACACAATCTTGATCATATATGTAAGCATTGGTGAGCTGGGATCATAAGAACTTAAAACATGGGCATGAAGATATAATCATGACAATAAGAACTTAGCAACCATGTTGTAAACATGCAAGTGAACACAAACAAAAGATCATGAAAATGAAACAATGAAAGTCAAACGTGTGTTCAAATCATAAGGAAAAACATACAAATGGTTTTCAGCTTGTCCTTCAAAGAGAGCAAAACATAAATGCATAGGACACCTTCAAGTTTAAGAGGGCGACTAGATACAAATAATTTAAGAACAAGTGAAACCAACAATATGAATCAATCAATGAACTTTGGGACAATGCATATCACACTAGGAATGACAACTATGCTCTCTTAATGGTGCATAAAGAAAGAAGGTGGTGACTCAACATAAAAGTAAAAGAAAGGCCCTTCGCAGAGGGAAGCAGTGATTGCAAGTTTTATAACCTTCAAAAATTATGGTACTTACCGGCTTTGAGCTCTCATTGCCCCCATCATAAGCATCTTGAATGGTTAAAGTTAATGCGAGAACAATTATGATGCATATGCTTGACAAATCATAAGTTGAAGACCTCGTGCCCCGTGAATACGAGTACCCAAACCTCATGCTACTTTACTTAGAGTCCCAAGCAAGGCTCTTGTCATTGTAAGTATATGCATATCATTGAGAACCGCCAATGGGGTACCTCCGTGCCCGATGACATGGAACAAGCCCACACCAAAATGACAGGACAAGCAGACAATGAACACCTCGACATCTCTTTTATTTGCCTTTTGTTTAGCTTTTTATTGTGAGATGCGTCGTCGAATGTTCACCATGGATATGCTGCAAATTTCCACCATGAATTATGCATGGCTTAGATTGGCGGCCCGGCGTTTCCCTAACACATATACAAACTCCATGATCCCCACAAGATTCCCAATTCATTTCACACCGCGGGCATCCATAGACAAAAGATCACGATATCAACTCAAATAAGAAGTGCAATGTTGAAAGCTTGCCCCATGACAGCATGGATGGGCTAGAATCCAACTTACAACTTGCAAGCATAACAACTCAACATAAGAGACCACAATGTCAAATTTTTAAGAACAGGAAAAAAGTAAAGTGTGCCTTCCGGTTCGTGAGAGCTTTACTAACCGAATTTCGCATAACACTGGTAAGAGTTTAATTTGAAGAGAAAATAAAAGCAAGTCAAATTTACTTGGAATAGAAAATTGCTAGTAGGTATGTATGGTGGACACTTTGGAAAACTTTGGCTTTTAGGAGTTGGATGCATGAGTAGGGCTCATACTCAGTACAAGGCGAGGGCTAGCAAAAGACTGGGAGCGACCAACTAAGAGAGCAATAATGGCCATAATCATGCAAAGCGACAAAGCGACATTAAAAGAAGCATAAGATGGCATCAAAAGTCAAAAACTAAATGATCATGAAGGCTATTGGCGACTTTGTAAGAGTCTAACATGTGTGAGCATGCGCCAAGTCAACCCAAATAAAGCATCAAGGAGAAAACCAAAATAATGCTTCCATACAATAAAAACAACGCATGATTTTTTCAAAGGCTCATTAAGCAATCTCAGTTATTTGAGACAAGTCATGCTACAGCAAAACCACTAAGCATACTATCAAAAAGACATCAAGCATGATATGAAAAAGCCT
Organism: Dactylis glomerata; assembly: GCA_007115705.1. NCBI lineage: Eukaryota > Viridiplantae > Streptophyta > Magnoliopsida > Poales > Poaceae > Dactylis > Dactylis glomerata. Next base: position 4,614,935 of record QXEO01000173.1, on the reverse strand, counting down.
AAGCCGCAGTCTACACAAGCTCCTTCTTGTACCACTATTTTGCACAAAGCTTTTTCTCTTTTCCAACACCATTTGAAATTTTTATAAACACCTCTTTTGATGAAAACCAATAAAGATCAGAGGCAAAAATACACCTTGATGAAAAGATATGACAAGATCTGAACGCAAATCAAGGCGAAAACGAAAACCAAAAGCAGTAGCAGAAAAAGTAGAACGCTCGATTTTTAATAAGAGTGAAAACTAGAGCGTTCCTTGCAAATGAAAACGAGTACATCTCCTCCAAAGGAAATTTGTTGGGGTCCAACCATTTATTGCAGCAAACAAACAAACTAAACCAACTAAGAAAACTAAAACAACTGACGCTCCAAGAAAAACACATAGTGCATGAAGCAATAAAAATATAGTGTCTTGAAAGGTGACCTGATTTTTGCCGATGAAGAAGGGGTGCCTCGGGGGCATCCCCAAGCTTTGACGCTTGTACTTCTTGGATATTTCTTGGGGTGATGCATGGGCATCCCCAAGCTTGAGCTTTTGTCCATTCTTCAACTCATCTCATCATTCTCCAATCCCTACACTTGAAAACTTCCTTCATACAAAACTAAACACAATTCTATTAGCAACATTAGTGCAAGCATAACATATAATCAATCCTGTATTTGCTTCAGGTTTCAACTCAAAACCACCACATATATAGTATATACTACTGTAGCAACCTCCCCAAAAGTTCCGTTATCAAAAGAACTCAAAAGAAAGCGATAAAGTGGCAAACACAAATATTGGCAGAAATCTGTCAAAACTGAACAGCTGACAAAGGTCGAATTTTTTAGGGATTTTCTGTTGCTCAAATCAAAAAGTGTTCAACTAAAAAAAGTTTGGATATAACCTGGGGCATATGCACAAGAAATTTCAGGTCCAAAAGATAAACATATAATTTTCACGAATTTTTACGGTGCAGGACCAAAAATAGTTTCAGGACAGCAACATCCCCAAATCTTTACCTCACTCAAATTAGAGGCTTCTCTTGGCACAAAAACGAAATAAACAAGATAAGGAGCGGTCATTACAGTAGTAATGACTTCCAAGACTCAAATAAAAGAAAAAGTACTGAAAAGAAAACATTGGGTTATCTCCCAAGAGTGCTTTTCTTTAACGCCTTTGAGCTAGGCGCAGAAAATTGCGAATCAAGTAATATCAAGTGATGAAGCATCAAACTCATAATTTGCTCTAAGAATAGAGTCAAAAAGTAATTTCTTTCTTTTCCTAGGGAAGTGTTCCATACATTTCTTTAGTGGGAATTGATACTTGATAGTGCCTTCCCTCATATCAATGATAGCACCTACAGTTCGAAGAAAGGGTCTTCCCAAAATAATAGGACATGAAGCATGGCATTCAACGTCCATAACAAGAAAATCAACGGGAACAAGGTTATTGTTAACCACAATAAGAACATCATTAATTCTTCCCAAAGGTTTCTTCTTAGCAACATCAGCAATAGGAACATCAAAATAACACTTTTCAAGCGGTGGTAAATCAAGCATGTCATAAATCTTTCTAGGCATGATAGAAATACTAGCACCTAGATCACATAAAGCATGGCAATCAAAACCATTAACATGCATATCAATGATGGGTTCCCAACCATCTTCTAACTTCTTGGGAACAGAGGCTTTTTGCTTCAACTTTTCATCCCTAATCTTTATGAGAGCATTGGTAATATGCTTAGTAAAAGCAATATTTAAAGAACTAGCATTGGGAGTCAAAGCAAGCTTTTCCAAGAACAAAATTACTTCAGATATATTGCAGCCATCAATATCAAAATCATTAAAAGAAGTAGAGCTATCATCTCCCACACTCCGAAAAATTTCAGCACTCTTTTGAGAAAAAGTTTTGGCAGTTTTTGGTTTTTAACACAAGGAGTGGGAGTTTTCTCTACACCAATCAAAGTAAGAGGATTGCTAGCACTAGGAGCAACATCATTAGAGGTAGTAATGGTACATACCTTCATCTCTCTAGCCATCTCATCTTCTCTTTCCCACCTGGCATGCAATTCCGCTAACAATCTAATATTTTCATCAATTCCAACTTGAATAGCATTAGCGGTAGCAAAAACATTGTTCTCTTTCACATCATTAGGCAACACTTTTAATTTCAGAATTTCAACATCATGAGCAAGGCTATCAACTTTAGAAGCAAGAATATCAATTTTGCCTAACTTTTCTTCAACAGACTTGTTAAAAGCAGTTTGCTTACCGATGAAGTCCTTGAGCATTACCTCAAGCTCGGAGGGCGCGGCCCTAGTGTTGTAGTAGGAATTACCATAAGAGTTACCATAACCATTACCATTGGTAGAAGGATACGGCCTATAATTGTTACTAGCAAAATTGTTCCTATAAGCATTATTGTTAAAATTATTGTTTCTAATGAAATTCACATCAACTTGCTCTTCTTGAGCAACCAGAGAGGCCAAAGGAACATTATTAGGATCAACATGAGTCCTATCATTAGCAAGTATAGCCATAATGGTATCAATCTTATCACTTAAGGAAGAGGTTTCCTCAACAGAATTTACCTTCTTACCTTGTGGAGCTCTCTCGGTGTGCCATTCAGAATAATTTACCATCATGTTGTCGAGTAGCTTTGATGCGGCGCCCAAGGTAAGGGACATAAAAGTGCCTCCAGCAGCTGAATCAAGTAGGTTCCTTAAAGAAAAATTCAGTCCTGCATAATTTTTTTGGATAATCATCCAAGTAGTCAGTCCATGAGTGGGGCAATTCTTTATCATAGATTTCATTCTTTCCCAAGCTTGAGCAACATGTTCATTATCAAACTGAGTAAACTTCATAATATTGCTACGCAAAGATATAATCTTAGCAGGAGGATAGTATCTACCAATAAAATCATCCTTACACTTAGCCCATGAATCAATACTATTCTTAGTCAAAGACAGCAACCAATCTTTAGCTTTTCCTCTCAAAGAAAAAGGAAACAACTTGAGCTTAATAATATCACTATCAACATCCTTATATTTCTGCATCTCACATAGCTCAACAAAATTGTTGAGATGAGCTGCAGCATCTTCAGTATTAGCACCAGAAAATTGCTCTTTCATAACAAGGTTCAATAAAGCAGGCTTAATCTCATAAAAGTTTGCAGCAGGAACAGGTGGCTTAATAGGAGTGCAGATAAAATCACTATTGTTTGTGCTAGTAAAGTCACACAACTTGGTGTTTTCAGGATTGGCCATTTCAGCAAAACGAAAGTAAACAAGTAAAAACAACTACCAAGAATTCTAATTTTTTGGGTTTTTGATAAAAAGCAATGCAGGTAAAATAAATAAAGTAAAGCAAAACAATAAAACAAAGTAAAGGATGTGTGTGCGAAAAACTCCCCTCGCAGAAGTCTTCTCTTCCTCCCCGGCAACGGCGCCAGAAAATTAGCTGATCCCTTTGATGACGTGTGGTTGACGTGGGAGCAGACTGTCCTTGTGCGTGGTGGATAACCAGCCCGTTGGGAACCCCAAGAGGAAGGTATGATGAGTATAGCAGCTAGTTTTCCCTCAGTTAAGAAACCAAGGTTTAATATCGATCAGGAGAGGAGAGACAATGACGACTGAAGGTGATGCGGACTGGCTTAGTAACACTCCAACAAGGGCGCCGTTAACGATACTTGTTGACTCGTCTTCGGCCAGCAGTAACGCGGAACCTGCACACAACACAAACAAATACTTTGTTCCCAACTTGCGATGAGGTTGTCAATCTCACCGGTTTGCTTGAAACAAAGGTTATGAGCGTATCGAGTGGAAAACAATATATTATGCGAGTAAAGTAAACAGTACGAGTAAAGTAAACAGTGCGAGTAAAGTAAACAGGTGATAGCAATATGATGGAAATAGGACCGGGGTCCACAGTTCACTAGTGGTGTCTCTCCATAGATAAATAACACATGCTGGGTAAACAAATTACAGTTGGGCAATTGATAGAATATAGATAAACGTGATATGTCAAGAAGATCACTATGAGATTTACTCTGGGCATTACAACAAAATACATAGACCGCCATCTAACTGCATCTATGACTAATAATCCACTCCCGGGGATATCAATCCGAACACCCCAGTAGTATTAAGTTGCGAACAACAGATAATTGCATTAAGCAAAGTGTGTAATGTAAACAAAGCATATGCCCTTGAGCATATGAATGTTGTTTTCTCCCTAGTAGCAACAGCACATCTACCACCTTAGAGGTTTCTGTCACTCCCCCAGGTGAAATAGAGGCATGAACCCACTATCAAGCATAAATACCCCCTCTTGGAGTCACTAGCAACTACTCGGCCAAGATAGCTACTAACAATGGAGAGCATGCAAGATCATAAACAACATAGAGATAACAAAAGATATAATTCAGTACAACAACTTAATCATAAACACCAATATTTATCGGATCCCAACAAACCAAACATGTAGAATTACATAACGGTGATCTCAATCATGTAGGGCAGCTCATGAGATCTAAACATGAAGCACATGGTGGAGAAGACAACCATCTAGCTACTGCTATGGACCCATAGTCCAAGGTAGACTACTCACTCATCGCTCCTGAGGCAAGCATGGCGATGAAGAAGACCTCCGGTGGCGATTCCCCTCTCCGGCAGGGTGCCGGGAAGAGCTTCTGGACCCTCCCGATCTTCGGGTCGACGACGGCGGCTGATCGCGATGTGTTCTGGAAATCTGATCGGGTACTTAGGTTTTTTCCGTTGGGGGGTCTTTATAGGCGAAGGGGCGATGTCAGAGGAGGAGCCAGGCGCCCTCACGCGGGGCCCGCGCGGCCAGGGGCCTGGCCGCGCCGCCCCTCCGTGTGGGGCCCTGGTGGCCCCCCTCCGACTCTCCTTCGGATCTCTGGAAGCTTCCGGGTAAAATAAGACTTCAGGAACTTGTTTCGTCCAATTCCGAGAATATTTCCTGTGTATCACTCTGAAACACAAAAACAACAGAAAACAGGGAACTGGCACTGTGGCAACTCGTTAATAGGTTAGTTCCGGAAAATGCATAAAAGTGCCACTAAGTGTAACGAAACAATAGGCAAATGGTATAAAAACAAGCATGGAGCATCAAAAATTATAGATACGTTTGAGACGTATCACGGTTCCGAAGGGTATCTGGATTTTGTCGACTTCTGGATTGTTGTTGGCCAAAAGCGAAAAAGTCGTCGAATTCATGGTTCCAACGCCCAGAGTCCCCACGGTCGGCGCCAATTGATGAGGGGTTAACTCGACAAATATCCTAGATGAAGGACTTAGGATCGGGGAGATAGGGCGTCGGATGAACTCGAAGGTAAAATCAGTCAAACAAGTTAGCTATCAAAAGTAAACGTGGGTGTAAACCTGGCTTGCTTTCAATATGTCTCTCACCGTCCCCTCCTGTCCCCTATATATAGATGGCCAGGTCTCGAGGATCGGTGAGGGATCCGATATAGGTTACAATATCGAGATACGACATGAACTCGTATCTCGACTAGCGTTACAATTGGGCCTAGCTTAATGGGCCTCAGGGGTACTCAACTGACGGGCTTTATTATCTATACCCTTGTCATCTACAGAAATAATGTCTACTGTTTCTGTAGTAAATTTATTAGTAATTTGAAGGATCGAGGGAAAAGTGCGATTGTGATATTGAGGTCGAGTAGGATCATTTCATTTTTCCATTTCTAGAAAGTTAGAAATGATGAATGGACATGTAAAAACGACTGCTCACAGGAAGGCTTTTTTATCGCGAGGGAAGAGAAGTCACCGGGTGTCTTGATAGAAGAGGGTGCATTCATGAGTCACCGATGTTGGAGGTAACTCGCGAGAGGAAGACGCATTGGAGCGGTATACAGTACGAGGGTAGATGGAAAAGACGTATATATGGGCGAGGCTCACGTAGCCTTTACCAATGATATTACCTACAGCTTTAAGCTGGGTCGTGACCCAGCGAGCTGAGGTCCTTTCCAACGTGAGTGTCTACCGTCGTTAGATCTCGGATAAGAAGCATCAAGATCGTCCATTATGGCAGATTTACTGAGACTTTTGTTACCGCGAGCGACACAAATCCTGTGACGCCAGTGGGCCGCGTCCTTCCTAGCCCCACTACGCAGTTGGCCAGGTAATCTCTGGATACACACATACTCACATACACACACTCACACACTCACATACTCACATACACACACTCACACACTCATACACATAAGGCTTATAAGGGTAATAGTATCAATAAGGTATAACGGGTGTAGGGATAGCTCATGCAAATAGAACTCGGAAGTTAAGCTTGCTAGGCCCGGAGCACTTTGAGGATGGGTGACCAAGCAGGAAGTCATCGTTTTGGTGTGAATTGAGGTGATAGATGGTGTGATAAAATGGTCAAAAATTTATATATGCATAGTTTTTTATTTTATTTAGGTTTCTACAATTTTAAAATATTTTGGAATTTTTTTTGATTTTTTTTGAAATTTCCGAAATTTTATCCCCGGCGCACTTTTACTAGTTCGCCAGGGATAAAATGTTATCCCCGGCGCACCCATCCATATGCGCCAGCGGTAAATTTTTTATCCCCGGCGCACTGGAAAGTTCGCCAGCGGTAAGCATTACCGCTGGCATGTAGGTCGCTGGCGAACGCCAGGGATAGCCAATTCTAGTGCGCCGGGGATAACCTTTTCTCTACTAGTGGATGCCCCGTCCTCCCCAAATTGTGGGTCGTGGCGCTCCACGTGACAATGCACGGGAGCGAGCTCCTCCAGCATCACCGGCCAGAAGGCCGGCCTCCACGTAGCTACTACCTGAGCGGCCCGGGGTTAGATCCGTGTTAGATCCTTAGACCTTTTTTGGGGGATTTTTTGGGAGTGAGGTAAGGAGGGAGAGATAAGATTCTCAGAAGGGAAGAAACACCATTTTAGGGGGGTATTCGCAAAAGAACAATCTGCCATGTCACCAAACTATCTGTTGGCGTCACGGAGTGACCAAAACGCTCTCGCGTGGTAACTTTATGATCTAGAATTCACGATTTGCAAGTTTGTGACCAAATAGCACATCCACGGCAACTTCATAGACCAAATTGACGTTTTTCTCTTAGTTATAATCTATTCATACCCTATATGTGCATCCACTGGGATTAATTCTCTATATTCTGGTCGCGAGGCACTAACCGAGTTATGAACCAGAGGTAGCACGAGAACACATCATGGGTTGGTGATTAATTAGGAGAGTACATACTATATATATGTACCCTGAACCTAATATTATGCCGGTAGTGAATTTTAACATGCCACTACCACTAGTCGAAAAATGGACATCAATACCGATTCCAGAGGCCCATTTGTACCGGAAATCAAACCGGTACAAAAGATTCGGGACAAAAGCCCCCCCCCTTTGGTACCGGTTCCTTGCAAACCGGTATTAAAGGGGCCTCCACGTTGGCTCCCAGGAGAGTGCAGGGCTAGGGACCTTTGGTACCGGTTTGTAACACGAACCGGTACCAAAGGGTGGCTACAGTGCCGCGGTAGAGAATTCAGGGTTTAGGGTTTTAGGAGGGGTTTAGGGGTATCAGACCGTTTCATCGTATGAGGATCGCGTCGATGCGCCAGAAACGCGTTTGGATTTAGGAGTACATGAAGATCAAGGTAATGCATATCAACTTGGTGCATATAATATAACACAGGTAATTGCATAACATCGCAAATTAAGTAGTACATGCATGAAGATCGATCTTTATGCATAGTGGTACTCTCCGAGGCATACTATCTATTACATGTAGCATAGTGGTACTCTCCGAGTCAAACTATATATTACATGTAGATCTTCATTCATAGTGGTACTCTGCGAAGTTAGGTATGACGTCCCGAAGGAAAAATCCCGCCAATTCCTCGCCAATTGCTTTGAAGCGGTGCTCGATTGGGATCCTGTCACGCTTTCTTGCCAACTGTAAAAGAATGAGATTCAAATGAATACATGAGCTATGTATATATATATATATATATATCAAATCACAATCAAACAATTATGACTGAAACTTAGCACAAGTTATGGTAACAAAATAAATTTGTGAATATTGTTTTCGTACCTCTCTATTCCTTCGATTATTCGTTCTCTCGCTGACAATCTTGTGGATGTACTCGCAAACGTAGTATCCACATAGATTAGTCCCCTCAGGTTGTTTCGCGCATTTCTGTACAAGAATATAATTCAATCAAATAATAATCAAGTATGATAAAGGTGTGTGGACCTAGGTAGTACTACTTACTTTGTTCGCACGCCATATCAGCTTCGGTTTCCATCCACCGGTCGGATCTTCCTGGATGAACGTTTGCCATACGCTGCCCAACAAAAGAAAATGCATAAAAGAGTTATTAATTTGTTGATATCAGGAAATTAACGAAAAAACCGATAAGAATTAAAATTACCTTTTGAGCATATCAAAAGCCGACTTGTATAGTATAGGCTCTTTGGTTAGTGAGTCCAAGACTTCAACATCTCTATCGTACATTTTAATGACGATAAGAATAAAGTGGAACCTGCGCACGTTTAAATATGCAGTGTCATAGATATAAGTCATCAGTTAAAATTTTAACATATGGTGAGCAAAATAGAATGTGTTATAAGACAGTTACACTTACTTGAAGTTGTAAGGCCAAAGTATTATCTTTTTGTCATGTTGTTGCTTCAAAAACCTTAGCAAAGTCTCCGGTGTATCCTTGTTATAGATGGGATCTTCTATGGTTTTTTCATGTATTGTATCTGGGTCAATGAACCCAATGTCCGTGATTTCATCCCTTTTGCATTCGAGCTTCTTCGATCTGCATAATATAGCGCACAAAAGATTAAATTGAGGATAATTTGCAGACAATGAATGAGCTGAGCTAAAGACTTCTCAAATTATATTAATAAATCACTTACAGACAATAGCAACTGATGATAGATTTGTCGATGGCCCGGAGATTGTATAACTGAAAAAGTTCGAGGAAGTCAATGCTCATAGAGTATTCTTGGAAGTAGTGCTCATCCTTAACTCGCACCATGATAGCATCAATCCATCTCTTTGTGGCATTAGTGTACCACGCATTCAAATTACGCATACATGTTGGTAGCGACCTGATATTCTCGACCAGATCTTTCCCTTGAACAAATTGATATACTACTTCAGCGATGGGGTAATCAATTGTGTTTTGTCGAGAACTTTCAACGGCCTTCTCGTCAAACACCTTGAGAGGGGGGACCGATTGAACGGGTTGTTCTCCTAGCTGGTACACTTGTTTCCTAGTTTTCGCCGAGACCACCGATTGATCGGGTTTTTTCACCTCCACCATAGTGTCATACGACTTTTCAATAGAACGCCTATAGTCAGATGGCGGCGATGGTGCAGGGTCATATAGATTCTCAACGGTACGAATAACTTTACCCGGATCTAGAGTCTTCTCAAAAGGTATCTCTGGCACTTTCTTAGCAAAATGTTTTGCCACCTCGGACTTAGAGATTTCGCTGCATTCCTCGATAGTTCTTTCCCAAGGTAACTTCTCAATAGGCGGCAGTGGTTTCTCCTTTCTAGGTCTCTTCCTAGGCGGTGTACCGTTCCGCTTAAAAAACGCAGTCTTACGCGGAGGATCTCGAGATGGTGGACTCGCGCTGGGGTCCCTCTCCGGTAGGTGTGGACTTTGCTGCTCATGTGGACTGCTACCAGGCGGAGTCGATGGCCATTGCTGCTCATGTGGAATTTGCTGCTCACGTGGACTGCTACGAGGAGGAGTCGGTGGCCTTGGCAAAAGGACGATGTATTTCTTGGACCATATGGCGAAACCGCGCTTGACATCGGCCAGTGTCTTCTCTTCGTCACCTCCAGGAAAATCAAGCTCCATTGGTTCAAAACCCGGAACAACGTCATCCAACCCGACACGAACACAGCCAGCTGGAATGGGCATATGATGGTGCGTTGCTCCATCTTCATTTGGGTAAACATAGCCGACCGCCACCTTAACGGACACGTTCCTCATTTGCACATGTAGCTCGCAATCTGTCTTCTCCGTGACATAATCCACGGGGTAGCTTCCTCCACATTCAAGATGCGAGGAACCCACACTGCTTCTTCGCTGAGATGGGGCGGCATCGGCTTGAGGATCTTGTAGAAACAGTGGCTGATCAGGTGCCCTCTGATTTTTCTCAAGCACCTCCACCCTATTTATCAATTCCGCTAACCTGTCTAAGTCCTGCTTCTTCTTTCTCAAACGGCTTCTATAAGTGTCAGCGCACTCCGGCCATGCTTCCTTCATGGTGACACCTGGGAGGGCTCGTATCCGTCCAACGTGTTCCGCATTCCCAAGAGCGAGTGTCAGCTTGTCATTCTCTCTATTGGGAATGTACTCTCCATTTCTAACTTTTTCAATTGCATCTATAAGCTACGTCGTGATTGCTTTAATTTTTTCCTTCCATTTTCCCTTTGCAACGATCTGCCCTGTCTTTGGGTCCAACCCTGCCCCATGCACGAACAACCATAACTTGGACCGGTCGGGCCAGTCCCATGTCTGTGGAGTGATTCCTGCCTCCATCAGTTTAGCTTCAAATGCTCTCCACTTCGAAATGGCAGTCTTGTAGCATTTTTCGTATTTGTGACTGATCGGAACACAGCAGTAGAAGATTTCTTATAGCTCTTAAATGCGGGCCAGTGATCTTTTATCTTCACTAGACTTCCAGTAAATACTGGATCTTCATCTTCATATCTGGCCCATAAATTTTTCTTCCAGGTCTAGAATTGTGTGGCCATCTTCTTAAGAGTCAATTCCTTGACTTTCTTCTTCTGGCCTTCTGTCATGTCTTCCGGTAGGCTGAAGTGTGTCAGTAGACTGTCCCAAAGAAAAAGTTTTAGAGTTTCATTGACATAACTAGCTTCAGCCCCCGCGTTCTTCGGCTTATGCCACTCTGCAATGCTGATCGGTACATGGTCCCTAACAAGAACTCCAGCTTGGTTTATAAATTTATGGCAGTGCTCTTTGGGATCCACCGGTTCACCACTATCCTTAAATGTGGTGAGGGCTAACCTACCCTCGCCCTTTAGACGTTGCGTCGGGCCTCGTTGCTTTTTAATAGATTTGCTCGATGATCCAGAAGGCTAAAAGAAAAATGATTCGTTAATAAGTGTAATACAAATAAATCAATGCATCTAATGATGAACATATAGCCTTGATATATAAATATACACCTCGCCGGAGTTTGTTAGGGACACTTCGTTATCTCTTCTTTCTTCAGACTCAAGTCCCTCACCGACATCGTTCAAAAATTGTGAGCCGAAATCATCGTCATCTCCATCGGGTTCTCCATTGGGTTCCGGTCCACGGGCACTCTCAAATATCAATTTCTGCACCATTTCTTCTTGCTCCTCATCTCGGATGAAGGTGTCGTCCTCCATAGCTCAATGTCACTACAAAATTAAGTGCAATTATTTGATTCATCATGTCACTACAAAATAACCTTAAATACAAGTTACTATTTCATTATTAAGGTCCTCCATAATTTTAAATTCCACAATAGCAAAATAGAATTCTATAATTGAAATGCATCACACTATACTTAAATAATCACAATTGAAGTTTGAATATGTGTGAATTAGGCATGATGGACTAGATAGACTTGATATGTGTCAAGGTGCTCTCAAGAGGATCTTTGATAACTAGCTATGGTTATAGGATTTGCTATAGTAGAAAATAAACATTGCTGACAAGAATTGGAATTAATCTATATAGGAAATTACTCAAATCCTCATGTTAGAATTTGAATAATTATGAAGTGGTTCACGAGAATATGGGAGTGATACTGATGAATAACTTGCAGTAAAACAAAGTCACTACAATTGGAAACACTCTAAAATAAGTTATAGAGTTCAAACTATGACCAAATTAGTGATTTAGATAGATTTAAATGCACAAAATGTGTGCACGTATCAACTTTGAGATTTCTTGATCCTATTATGTTCTACATATTAAGAGGATTCCAAAGACTATAAATTTGTAATTTTTGGACATTTGAAACAAAAGATATGAAATTAACAAGCTAGCAGATAGGTTTGATTCAATTTGAAAATAGATTCAAATTGAATACTGAAACTATGTGATATTTGTGCACCATTAGATTCTACATGTTCTAAGGATTCCAATGGTATATTATTTGTTATTTTTGGACCTATAGATCAAAAGATATGAAATTCCAAAGATCTAGCTAGAATCAGATTCAAAATTCTATTTTTAATCGGGTTTGAACTGGAGCAGGCCACGTGGCGCTTTCTTATTTGCTGATACCGTTTCGTGCGGATAAGGGCTGTGAGCTGTCAGATCTTATGAGATCTGAACGTCCCAGATCTGCTCGTACCCCTTCGCGTTAAGTGATTCGATCTGAACCGCGTGATCTAGATCGGACGGTCAGAAAAAGCGGAGAGGGGAGCTCACCTGGATAGGGTTAGGGTTACGGCGAGACTCCGGCGAGGTGCGGCCCAGATGGTTGATGCCGGCGAGGTTCTGGGGCTTCCCTGGGCTGGCAAACAGGTGGACGGGGCGCGGAAGACTTCGGCGAGCTCGATTGCAAGGTCGGCGAGCTCGATTGCTTCCTGCTGCAAGGTGGTGGCGCGGCTGGAGTCGAAACAGCGGTGGTGTGCTTCGGGTATGCGACGTTTGCGTCGTTATGCTGTGGAATACAACCAAGCAGGGGTGTCAGGAGGTGCGCCATGCCATGGCAAAGCGAACAGAGGGGAGGAGGTGACCGAATCGGCCGTGGCGAGGCGAGGCGACGGAGCTACGGGCGTGGCGTGGCGGGCGAGGCGAGGCGCGGCGGGGGGCGCTGCAGGAGGGGAAGGGGAGAGAAGCGGAGAAGGGGCGGCGCACCTCGTTGCTCCGGGCGACGGCGACGGCGGCTCCGGGCGACGGCGACGGCGGCTCTGGGACGACGGCGACAGGAACCGGTACCAAGTGCGTGCGTTTCTGTGTCGGTGGCGTCCCATGGGGAAGAAAACGGCCTGAAGGCCTTTGGTACCGGTTGCTGTTAGGAACCGGTACTAAAGGTCACCTTTAGTACCGGTTCGTAACAGAAACCGGTACCAAAGGTATTTTCTGAAATTCGTTTGCAGTTTCTTTTTTCTTCACCTTTAGTACCGGTTCCTAACAGCAACCGGTACCAAAGGTATTTTCTGAAATTCGTTTGCAGTTTCTTTTTTCTTTTGCAGTTTCTATTGATTTTTCTTTTGCAGTTTCTTTTGCAGTTTCTTTTGATTTTCGTTTGATTTTTGATTAGTTATATTTGATTTTCTATTTTCTTTTGATTAGTTATATTTGATTTTCTATTTTCTTTTGATTAGTTATATTTGATTTTCTTTTTGATTAGTTATATTTGATTTTCTATTTTCTTTTGATTAGTTATATTTGATTTTCTTTTTGATTAGTTATATTTGATTTTCTATTTTCTTTTGATTAGTTATATTTGATTTTCTTTTTGATTAGTTATATTTGATTTTTCTGTTGCAGTTTCTATTGATCATATGTTCGCTTAATAATTAAGTGTCGGTTGGCGCGGCGGCACGCTGCGTCCGTGAGATGAAAAGGGCGGGAAGAAAAGGGCGGAAAGAAAAAGGGCGGGAAAACGATTGAACTGGAAAAGAAGTACATATCTCAACTGAAAATTAAGATACATGGCCAGATTAAGTCACAATCGGCCGAGCTTGTTTTCGAATGTTGGAGTGATTCAGTCATAGTCGTGCCGAGCCCTATAAACGTCGCCACTGTAGTCGTCGTAGTCACCGATGTCATCGTCGCTGGCATCGGGGTCGCGGTAGTCGAACCTCGACGGGTGAGCACACGTGGGCTGAGACTGAGGGTAGCGCAGGCGGGGGCCACGGTAGGCCATAACGCTCTGGAGAGTCCAGCCGCGCCACCATAGCCGACGGCCGGCCTCGTTGAAGTTCGAACGAGGCAAGCCATCCTCCTCGTGCCTGACAAGCGCACTCTCACGCCGATTGATGAAGAAGCCATCCCAAGTCGAGCTGTAGTCGGGATGCCACTGAGGATTCCTCCGCTGCTCTGGCGTGAGCTCGAAGTAGTAGTGGTTCGTGATGGCCATCTGGCGCGCCACACCTACAGGGACAGGAGGGACCGGTACGCCTCCGATGCTCAGCATCCAGCCGATGGGGACGCGGTAGCCCGGCGGGCAGGGGTAGTTTGAGGCGCAAAGCGCCTCCGCCTCCTGGGGGGTTAGAGATACGATGGAAGCCATGGGAGAGAGTGATGAGGTTTGCAGATATGAGTCTAGATGTGACATGTAAATGGAGGCCAAGCCTACATATATATAGTGAAAAATGGCGGGAAGACGGAGGCGGGAAGCGATGGAAGGCGCGGGAAGAAAATAGGCGGGAATGCAGTGGCGCGGGGAACCATCTAACCTTTAGTCCCGGCTGGTGGGTACAACCGGGACTAAAGGTGGTTTTTGCGTTATCTAACAAAACTGTCGGCAAGATAAGGACGCATGGGTAACCTTTAGTCCCGGCTGGTGGGTGCAACCGAGACTAAAGCTGTCGGTAGGATAAGGATGCATGGGTGGATGCACTGCTCGATGAGATAAAGCATGTAGCGCACGACGCCCCTGTCGGAGGAACAAGACAAAAGTAGAAGCGGCGCTATGCCTATAAAAGGAGCATCGATACGCCATGGCAAGCACAGCTCGAAGGCAGTGAGAGTTTCATCCCCATGGATGGAGGAAAGGGTTGGGAAATCTCCCGTGGCAGAGCTTCTCGAAGATGTCGTTGGTGCTCACGCCCTACGGCATCTTCGGAAGCTCTGCCTCGGAAAAATTTCCCTGCAAGCCCGTGAAAGACTCCATCTCCTCTAACAATGTTGGGTAAAGGATTGGGAAATCTCCCGTGGCGGAGCTTCTCGAAGATGTCATTGGTGCTCACACCCTACGACATCTTCGGAAGCTCCGCCTCGGAAAAATTTCCCTGCAAGCCCGTGAAAGACTCCATCTCCTCTAACAATGTTGAGTAAAGGGTTGGGAAATCTCCCGTGGCAGAGCTTCTCGAAGATGTCGTTGGTGCTCACGCCCTACGGCATCTTCGGAAGCTCTGCCTCAGAAAATTTTCCCTGCAAGCCCGTGAAAGACTCCATCTCCTCTAACAATGTTGGGTAAAGGATTGGGAAATATCCCGTGGCGGAGCTTCTCGAAGATGTCGTTGGTGCTCACACCCTACGACATCTTCGGAAGCTCCGCCTCGGAAAAATTTCCCTGCAAGCCCGTGAAAGACTCCATCTCCTCTAACAATGTTGAGTAAAGGGTTGGGAAATCTCCCGTGGCGGAGCTTCTCGAAGATGTCGTTGGTGCTCAGGCCCTACGGCATCTTCGGAAGCTCCGCCTTGGAAAAATTTCCCTCATACAATAACATCATTACACAAAAAATAAATGGGAAAGTGATTTCCATATTGAGATACACAAGTTATGATCCCTATCTAGTCTTCTGAGTTTTCTTCTTGTGTTTCCCTTTCTTCTGATTGCGACGCAACCATGGACAATCTTCATTATTTAAAATGATGCTTGGGTCAGTTTTCACCTTGAATGGTGAAATATCATCAAACTTATTATAATCTTCTGACATGTCTGTCTTGTCCTCTACTCCCACGATGTTTCTTTTTCCTGAAAGAACTATGTGGCGCTTTGGCTCATCGTATGATGTGTCCTCTTGCCTTTCTTTTCTTTTTTTCAGTTTGGTAGACATGTCCTTCACATAAAAAACCTGAGCCACTTCACTGGCTAGGACGAATGGTTCGGTGTCGTACCCTAGATTCTTGAGATCCACTGTAGTCATTCCGTACTGCGGGTCTACCTGTACCCCGTTTTTCAGGTTGAACCATTTGCACCGGAACAAAGGGACCTTGAAATTAGGTCCATAGTCAAGTTCCCATATCTCCTCTATGTACCCATAATATGTGACCTTCTTCCCATTGTCCTCTGCTGCATCAAAGCGGACACCACTGTTTTGGTTGGTGCTCTTTTTATCTTGGGCGAATGTGTAAAATGTATTCCCATTTATCTCGTACCCTTGAAACGTCGATATAGTCGAAGATGGTTGCTTGGCCAACAAGTACAGCTGTTCTTCATCAGTGACATTCATGAGATGTGTTTGCAACCAACCGCCGAAAGTCTTCATGTGTTCTCCATCAATCCAATCTTCACGTTGCTCTGGGTATTCAGAGCGTAAAATATTCTTGTGTTCCACTTTGTACGGAGCCACCAAGCTGGAATTATGTAGAATTGTGTAGTGTGCTTGAGTGAAAGAATGTCCATCCATACACATTGTTGCTTTCTTTCCTAGCGTGCCTTTTCCACGCAGTCTCCCCTCATAGCGTGATTCAGGAACACCGATCGGCTTAAGGTCAGGAATAAAGTCAACACAAAACTCAATGACCTCCTCTGTTCCATAGCCCTTGGAGATGCTTCCTTCTGGCCTAGCACGGTTATGAACGTATTTCTTTAAGACTCCCATGAATCTCTCAAAGGGGAACATGTTGTGTAGAAATACAGGACCGAGAACACTAATCTCTTCGACCAGGTGAACGAGGAGATGCGTCATAATATTGAAGAAGGATGGTGGGAACACCAACTCGAAGCTGACTAGACATTGCACCACATCCTTCTGTAAATTTTGTAGAGTTAGTGGATTGATCACCTTCTGAGAAATTGCATTGAGGAATGCACATAGCTTCACAATGGGTACTCAAACATTTTCCGATAGAAGCCCCCTCACTGCAACTGGAAGTAATTGTGTCATAATCACGTGGCAGTCATGAGACTTTAGGTTTTGAAACTTTTTCTCTAACATGTTTATTATTCCCTTTATATTCGATGAGAAGCCAGACGGGACCTTGATGCTACTCAGGACTTCAAAAAAGATCTCCTTCTCTTCTTTGGTAAGAGCGTAGCTGGCAGTACCTTGATACTTCTCTGGATTCAGGTTGTTTCCTTCGTGGATACATTGCTGGTCGTGCCGTGCATCCGGTGTATCTTTTGTCTTCCCATACACGCCCAAGAAGTTTAGCAGGTTCACGCAAAGATTTTTCGTCACGTGTATCACGTCGATTGCAGAGTGAACCTCTAGGATTTTCCAGTAGGGTAGCTCCCAAAATATAGACATCTTCTTCCACATGGGTACATGTCCGTCAACATCATGCGGAACAGATTGTCCGCCAGGACCCTTTCCAAAGATCACTTTTAAATCCTTGACCATATCATATATAACATCCCCAGTAGGGCGGGTAGGATTCGTTTGGTCTTCTGCCTCACCTCTGAAATGCTTTCCTCTCTTTCTTACTTGATGTTGTTTTGGAAGAAATCGACGATGCCCCATGTACACATTCTTGTTTCTCAAATATATACTATCAGTCTCACCTAAACAGTGTGTGCATGCATTGTATCCCTTGTTTGACTGTCCTGAAATGTTACTAAGAGCAGGCCAATCATTGATGGTTACAAACAACAACGCTCGTAGGTTAAATTCCTTTTGTTTGTGCTCATCCCAAATAGGTACACCTTCTTCACGCCACAACTGTAAAAGTTCTTCAACCAATGGCCTCAGGTACACATCAATGTCGTTGCCGGGTTGCCTCGGGCCTTGGATGAGCACTGGCATCATAATGAACTTCCGCTTCATGCACAACCAAGGAGGAAGGTTATAGATACATAGAGTCACTGGCCAGGTGCTATGACTGGAGCTCTGCTCCCCGAAAGGATTAAAGCCATCTGTACTTAGACCAAATCTTAAGTTCCTTGCGTCATCTGAAAATGACTTGTACTTTCTGTCAGTTTTTCTCCACTGCGACCCGTCAGCGGGGTGTCTCAGCATCACATCTTTCTTACAGTCCTCTTTGTGCCATCGCAACAACTTGGCATGCTCTTTGTTTTGGAACAAACGTTTCAACTGTGGTATTATAGGAGCATACCACATCACCTTCGCGGGAACCTTCTTCCTGGGGGTGGACTCGCCCTCAACATCGCCAGGGTCATCTCGCCTGATCTTATACCTCAATGCACCACATACCGGGCATGCATTCAAATTCTCGTACTCCCCGCGGTAGAGGATGCAGTCATTGATGCATGCATGTATCTTCTGCACCTCTAATCCTAGAGGGCAGACAACCTTGTTTGCTTCGTACGTACTAGAGGGCAATACGTTCTCCCCTGGAAGCATCTTCTGTATTATTTTCAGCAACTTTTCAAATCCCTTGTCAGAAGTACCATTCTCTGCCTTCCATTGCAGCAATTTCAGTGTGGTACCCAATTTTTTCTGGCCATCTTCGCAATTTGGGTACAACAGTTTGTTGTGATCCTCTAACATTTTCTCCAACTTCAACCACTCCTTTTCACTTCCGCAGTTTATCTTCGCATCAAGAATGGCCCGACCCAAATCGTCATCGGGGTCATCAAAAATGAGCTCATCAAAAATGGGCTCTTCTTCAGCTTCGTCTTCCCCCATACTACTATCACCGTCTTCAGTGAACATAAGATAGTTGTCACTATCCTCTTCTTCTTCGTTGCCTTCCATTATAACCCCTCTTTCTCCGTGCTTGGTCCAACAATTATAGCCGGGCATGAAACCATTCTCAAGCAGGTGGAAGTGAAGGGTCTTTGAGGTAGAGTAATCCTTCGTATTCCTACAGGAACTACATGGACAATAAATGAAACCATTCGACCGCCTGTTTGCCTCCGCCACGTTGAGAAAATAATGCATGCCAGTAATGAAGTCGGGATGGCATCGGTCACCGTACATCCATTGTCGATTCATCTGCATTATATAAGTATATCAAAAATCATTAATTACACAACATCATGGATATATGAGTGACCAACTTAATTAATATTCAAGTTCATCACATAAAACTAAGTTTTTTTTATTAAAAAAAAGAGGCTCACCGAGGTGGTACAGTGCCGGCTAGGGGACGACGCTGGCGATCGACAGCGGTGAGGACAGGGACGATACTAAAACCTACAAATCATACTTTAATTTGAGCTCAATTGCATACAAAAAGAATGAAATCCCTAACTTAGGCATTTCATCAAACACCTTGCTAGCACTAGAAAAATAATACGAGTTAAACTAGCAAAGAAATGAGCTAAATTAGGAACGCCGGAAGAAAGGATGATATTGCTAACCCTTAGATAGATGGGTGCCGTCAATCTTGATAAAATGGTGGAGAAAAATGAAGATTTATTGGAGTGTGAGAGGTGCAAAAATATAGATTTGGAAATGTGAGAGAGGAGAATGAGAAGGGAAAGAGAGGTCGGGCTGCATAAAATAGGCCGGAGGCCCTTTAGTACCGGTTCTTCAGATGAACCGGTACTAAAGGTTCAGCTCTGGCCCCATCTCTGCCTCAAATTTAGACTGAAACCCTTTCATACCGGTTCGTAAGATGAACCGGTACAAAAGGCTTTCAACGAACCGGTATTGATGTTACTCGGCCGGCTGGACAAGTAAACCGGTACTAATGCACCCTTTAGTACCGGTTCATACGGGAACCGGTACTAAAGGCTTAGACCGATGCCCATTTTTCTACTAGTGTACCACTCCACCAGTAGCTTTCCATGTTAATTTGTCATCAAAACCTGCAGATTCGAAGAGAGATTGTGCCACAAAATAAAAAAAGAAGCTACAGACCGGACGAAGTACATTGGGGTCCGAACCGGCCGAGGACAAATCACTCGACGCCACACACGTACTACGTGTCTCGCGCGGTGACGTACGCACAAGAGAGCTATCACTATGCTGTGGTGCCGTGCGTAGCAGGGAAGCGCTGCGGAGCACACGTCGAGCTCGATCGGCATCGCTGCGTACTGATCTCCAGGTCCAGCTCGATGACGTTTGCGTGCATGACGGATGCTAGGCGCCTAGCTTCGTGGTCATGGATGGAGCCGCTACAACGATTATTCACGCTGGCGCGGTGACAGGGACGATTTCATCGTTTTTCCTTCTTCTTTTTTTGCAGGATAACACTGCATGGTGTCGTCTTCTGTAAATGTAGAGCGTTTCAAATCGTCTTGCTTTTTTGTGTACTGGTTTCTAAAACTAACAATGGAACAAAGAACTCGTGACAACATGTGGGATTTCACTGTGAAGCGTATAACACATGCATACTCTCCTGTTCTCAAATATTCTCCCCGTTTCATAATTCTTGTCGCAGATTTAGATGTATCTGTTTACAAAATATGTCTAGATATACCCTAATTTACGACAAGAATTATGGAACGGAGGAAGTACTAAGTGTACTTCTAGCTCATGTCCTATAAGTCAAATATGTAATAAACTGTAACTACCTTTATTGAAAAGAGTATCAACAGCCGGCGTGTTACTACCAAATTACGGCCGGCCCCGACCTAACCCTAGAAGTTGCCGTCCTTACCGCGCCGCCGGTCTCCTCCCTGCCCACTCCCCCTTCTCTGCCCCGAACCCCGTGCGGTGGCGCCGCGCCGCACAGGGGTGCCTCACCTCGCATCGTCCCGAGCCTCCTCGAGTGCCACCTTTGTTGCTGCCACCACCGGAATGTCGCCGGGAAAAGCACGCGCGGCGTGGCGATGGTGGCGGCTCTCCTCGGCCACCGTCCGGCTAGAGGTGGCGACGGTCCACATCGGCCTGCAAGGGAAGCAGTGCTGCGGGGTGCGGCGGCCAGGGACTGCTCCGACGGCGGGGCAAGGGGAGGCGACGACGGTGTGGGTGGGCTCCGATCTAGGCCCCAATGGGCCTGGGGCGGGCTTCGTCCTGTATGCGTCCTCTTGCCCTCGACCTGCAGCCGGGTTCTCCTGAGCAAGATCCGCAGCATGAGGTCGTGTAGTCCCAGTCTTGGTGGTTGTGGCCTCCTTCTCCGCCGAATGTGCTCAGCCGATGGTGGTGATCCAGCTGACGACAGGTTCGGGTGACCTGGCATCCGGTGAAAATCAAGCCTTGGCGTTCGGTCGTGGAGCTAGCGGCGTTACCGGATGTCATTACCTTTGTGAAGGCATCGTCTACGATGTTCTCGTTGTTTGACTTGGGCTGCTCTGGGGGAAACCCTAGATACGGGGCTTCCGGATCGAATGATGGCGGTGCGGCGGCGCCTAGCATCGTTACCCTTCTTGAGGGCATCATTTTTGGAACGAATGTTGGCTGGAGATGGTGTTGCTCTGGGGGAAACCCAGATCTGGGTCTCCCGGATCGGACGATGGCGACGCATGCCGCCGTTCTTTCCTGTGGGGCATCGTTTTTGGAGCAGTCACTAGCTAGAGGTGGTTCTGAGGTGGAGCGGCATGTCCCTTTCTGCATCGACGATGTTGGGTCTTGGCGGCGTGGTGCCATGTATGCTCGGCGGAGGGTGAGTGTTGTGTTGCGTGCGCAAGGAGGAGGAATTGTCTGGCGTTGTGGTAGCATCAATGGCAAGTCTAGTGACAAGCTTCGCTTCGGTCTAACACCCTAGAGATGGGTTCGAGGAGAGAGAGGTGGTGGTAATTAACCTCTAGAGCTAGCACATAAGGCACTTTCTTTGGATCTTTCCGGGAGTCGACGATGGTGGTGGCCGAGGCACCAGGCCTTGTCTATTCCTCTAGTGTTATACTAGTTTGGTGGTGCTTTGACACCTATGTTTGGTGGCTTCAGTCTGTATGATTGTCGTAAGGCTTCTTGCCAGTCTTTGTTGAATAAATGCCGATGCAGAGGCTGGGCAGCCCCGTATTGGGGGGGGGGGGGGAGGGGGGATAGCACATCGAATCAATACATTTTAATAGGGATCTTGGGATAGTAGTACTATTTGTGGCATAAATATTGTCATTTTTTCGATAAAGTTGATCAAACTTTTAAATACTTAACTTAAAACAATAGTTAGAAGTAGGAGCACTTATTAGAGAACATAGAGAGTATTATTTGTTGTGTCGCCTGGAAATTAACACAGAGGACTTAGCCCGTAATTGTCGTCAAAAAAAAATCGTTAGATTGGATTGAGTGGAAAGTTTTCTTTGAAATTGCGCACAGAGTAGACTCAGAAACATCCATTTAGAAACTTATTAATAGGCTTTTAAACGCCGCACGCGTTTGCTGGTAATTAATTTTATGTAATGCATGGATTGTATATATCGACATACTGTACTATATCTCATTGGAGCATGGCCCAAAAGATACATACAACCAAAACTCTAGAATTTTTGTGGAAGCTAGCTAGCGGATGATTCAGAATCTCTAGGGTTTTCTCTCACAAATCCAGACAGGGACCGGATAGATAGACACGCGAATGGATGCATGCAGTCCGATTCAGATCGATGGGCACTGGGCAGGAAGCGATCGGATTTAGCAAGCACGATGGCCAGGGCAGAGCTGTACGTACAAACAAAGACAACGCTAACTACCAATGCTGCAGCATCGATCTGCAGGCTGCAGCGTATATATTGCACACGGTAAGGACCATGCTCGAGCCAATCAGGTGAACGTGGGTTTATAGACACCTACCTGCCTCTCTTTGCGTGTGGTCCGGTAGGCATTTGGATCCTTGCATGTTGGCTGCATGTGTAACATAATTTTGAGCATTGGAAGATATATATATATATGTGTGTAGACAATTCCAAGGAATGTTTTCTTAGGAAAAGACATTTGCTAGGAATATACCTAATCATCGTCATATCACTCTTGCATGCATACGTGTACTCTAGTTTTTGCAGCAAAGAAAGATGTGTACTCCAGACAAGAAGGGAATTTACCTAGTAGCTATATACTATAAGTCCTAGTTATGCAGAGGCCGGGTGTAAGCTTAATGACTATTAAGTAATAAAGCGCTCTTTATCGAAAAAAAACTATAAGTTCTCTGCAGAAATAATGTCTACTGTTTCTGTGATAAATTTATTAATATTTTGAAGGATCAGGGGAAAAGTGCGATTGTGATGGAGATCGAGTAGGATCATTTCATTTTTTAAATTTCTAGAAAGTTGGAAAATAATGGATGGACACGTAAAAAATGACTTCTTCGACATAAATATCTAATAAGGTTAAGCTTGATGGATCGCTTAGAGGAAGTCTTTTTTATCGCGAGAGAAGAGAAGTCACCCGGTGTCTTGATAGATGCTGGAGGTATCTCGCGAGAGGAAGAAGCATTGCGACGGTATACGGTACGAGGGTAGACGGAAAGGAAGTATTTTTTTTCTGAAATGGGGAAGCCCCAGCCTCTACATCCAAATGATGCATATGGCCTTTATTTGATTATTTAGAGTCCGAAAACTATATAAGTATCAAAGTTTTACAAATCATGGGTCGCACAGGGTGGCCACATGAATCAACCAGCGAAAGATAATATACAAATAATGATACATTTAGGAGCAGATTCTCTTATGCAACTGCACCGGCTGAATAAATCCCGAGCTACCGTCTCCAAATGGTTGCACCCAGAATCCATCGCCTCCCACTGCTCCTCTTGTTGGAGATAGGACCACATACGGATCTAGTGGGTAGCCATAGGAATAACCTGCAAGAAAGAATTTTTTTTCAGTTTGTTAAAGACGAAGCCATTTCGGGTATTCCATAATGCCCAAATCACTGCGCAAACACCCACTCTAATTTGAACAAGATCATCCTTTGGAATACCCGAAGAGATCATCCTTTCGGGCATTGTCCTATGTTCTTATACTGTCGGCCTTTCCGTTTTGCTCGTGGTAAATGCCTTCATAAGTACTCCCTATATTTTAAAATATAATATGTTTTAGTTTTATGAAGCAAATATATTTAGATATCTTTTAGTGTGTAGGTTCACTTGAATATACACGCTAAATGTGTTTAGATACATTTGCTTCATAAATCTAAAACATTTTATATTTTAAAACGGAGGGAGTAGTTATCCTAGCCACTGTGTGTGGGGGCACTGAACAGCCACTGACCCCGTCAGAGAATGCCACGCCACACGCAGAGGATACCATACAGATAGCACCCTGACGCACTGCGCCTCCTACTGCAACAGCTCTGTACATACAACACAGTTATCTCCCAATCGCTACCCAAGTAAGTGTTTGATTACTACCCCCCTTTCAAAAGCTAATTATATTTCAAAACAGGGGTAATAGTACACAGGAAGCCATGGACCAGCTCGCCATTTGCCAAATACTGCCCATCACCTATGCTATGTTGCATCGCTATCAAGCTTATCAGGCTTAAACCAATCACGCAAGGACCTAGATCCCTGCCATCCCTGCCCCTGCAAACGCAGCCAGTTCTGCAGAGCAAATACTTGATTTTTTTTTGTTTATGAATGTACATGAAGAAAAAGAAACTAAAAAGAGCTAGTGCTACAAAGCAGAGGAACAAAGCAGATCAAATGAAGCTGTCCAGCCAGCACAGGGGGTCTGCGTGTTCCTTTATGTTCTGCTCTATGAAATATCAGTGCAATGTCCTCTTAAGTAGCTCCTGAATCCATATAAATCTGCCCTGATTCCTTTGAAGGTGAAGTCATTTCTGGTTGTTCAAATAGCCTGAGTGACCAGAATGATGATTTCCCTGAAGAGGGGCTTTTTTTACATTTCTCCGGTCCTGGTTAAGCGGGCTTCTATATCTATGTGTTCATGAATCAGGCTGGGGCAAATGTATTGTCCGCGCAACTTTGCAGAATAAAGGGAACTGTTATTTCTGTAGCATGCAGGAACATAGTCTGGGCATAGTCCTATCATTTGGCCCCTCATGGTTTTGCTAAAGAGGTAATTTCATTTCTCGTGAGCTGAATTTACGATGATGGGTTGCTCCTCGTTACAACTCCCAGCGCATTGGGTTCTTTGGTATATATTCAATTACAACAAAATCCTGTGGAGATCTCTACAGGAAATACTCAAACAAGAATAAATACAGATGAATATTAGCTAAACTGATCTACTTGAAGAAGAAGCCCTTTTTTCTTCCTCTCTTCTCAACAGCCTGCAAAATACAGATGCACATTATGGTTGGAGATACAGAGTGTGGCTGACAAACTAGGGAGGTAATCCTTGATGTAACCATTTGTGGCAACTAGTATTTTGACATACGGAGCATAACGAATAGAATATTGACAACAGTGTATTCCGTCAAACAATATGTGCCAACAAATATCACATTTTCTTTTAATAGGATCTTAGCTGGTAGTACTATACAAGATACCACTATAACAGGATGACAGTGGAGGACGCGGACGTTTGGCTCATAGGAGCTACATGCTCTGAAATCGTAGCCGAGCGGTACTTTATGGGGATCTGTACCAATCAATGCGCTAATTAGCGTGAATTCCATATACTCCTGTAATACTTTAACCTATACTCCAGCCTGAGACGCAGACAAATTAAATGCATAGTCCAGGTACAGGATCAAACAGAACAAAATGCTCTCAGTCTTCCATGGCCGGATCTTGGAGCAGCAGCTGCTCACGTCCGCACCGGCGCATCCCACGACGCCTCGCTGCCCCTGGGCAACCGCGCTCTCCTGGTCCTGGTCTCCATGAAGGCCGGCGGACCGTGAAGCCAAACCATCTCGTATTTCTCGCCCAGGGTGTCTAGGAAGACCACCGGTAAAAGAAGATCTGGTGCCTTGTCATCACCGTGGAAGACTAACATGGAGTGCCGCCGGTCGAGCCATCGAGGGATGGCTCTTACTCATGCTGGCGGCAGGACCGCACCGTGCTCTCCTCGTGAGCCTGCTCCTTGGCCTCGACCCCTCCGTCCCGCACGACGAGGCCGCGTGGTCCTTCACGCCGGCCGGAAAGCTCCATATCAGGCGGTACAGTGAGCACTAGGCTGTACGGGAGCACCGTCAGGTTGTATGCCGCGTCGGTCTCCCCTGCCCCTTGGCCCACCAAGCTATCGAGGAGCACGTGTTTCGGCTTCAGCCGGCGGCGGCTCTCGCGCAGGCGCAGGAAAGAGAAGCCAGCAGGCAGCAGAGATGGATGTTCCAGGGACGGCGGCGTCACGGGCGGCAGGAAATAGGAGCGGCAGCTTCTGGGAGGATTGAGGAGGCGGCCATGGCGGAGCAGCGAGTAGGCCGGAGTTCGCGTCCACGTACGGTGTTAGATGGGTAGGTAGCAGGCCTAATTTAATGGAGATGGTGGGATATGTGGTGGGCTTTACAAGCAAATACATTTAAGTACCAGAAATAATACAGAGATGATAAATGCTGCATGCAGTGGTCCTGAGCCAGATGTCAGCTAGAGAAATCAGGAGCATAGCACCTATGAGCTGCGTAGCATTTTCCGATGACAGTGCTGCTATTCACCAGCAATATCAGATATGATGCAGGCTCTACGATCGGTAATTAGAAAAACTAGGTGACCATAAATTTGATAAGCAAGCTTAATACTCCCTCCATTTATAAATAGATTGCGTTCTAGGTGTAGTCAAGTCAAACTA
Source organism: Dactylis glomerata (assembly GCA_007115705.1). Classification (NCBI taxonomy): domain Eukaryota; kingdom Viridiplantae; phylum Streptophyta; class Magnoliopsida; order Poales; family Poaceae; genus Dactylis; species Dactylis glomerata. The sequence goes on along the minus strand of QXEO01000173.1, from coordinate 4,588,531 downwards.
AATATTTAGGAAAAAATATTAACACCTACAATATAAAAAATCAATACTATTAGAATTATCGTAAACTATACTTTTACATTATATGAATTTGGTATTATGGCTGTTGATATTTTTTCTTGTATTTTTAGTCAAACTTGATAAAATTTGATTTTGACTAACCCAGAACGCGAACTAAATTAAAATGGAGGGAGTAGCAAACTATCCACACTGAAGAGCAGCATTGTTATGCCATAATGGCACAAGCCAAGCAGCAATCAATCACAGCAAAACACTATCGATGGGAAGAACCAAGAGCTTTACAGTTAACTTCAAATGAAAGGTGCTAACACTATCACTGGGAAGAACCAAGACAAAATTAAAATAAAAAATGTGTTAATGTGGCCCATAAAACATGCTAAAAATCATATAGTGCTCAGTTATGAACTTAAAAGTAAAGTGGGGCCATCACTTCAAGATGACCCACTTGATATTGTCATGGAAATATTAGATAGTGAAAGGGATCCTGATATACAATGCTGTTACAAGAGATAAAGAGATCATACCATACTTCTGAACAATCTTAATACTAGAACAATTGTATCCCGTGATCTGCAAAATTGGAATAGATCATAAGATTAACCGGTAGGTACTATATGTTCAGTATGACAGTGTATACCTCATTGGTAATTTCAAAAAAATAAACACAATGGAATGTGTCCTCAAGGATCAAGGATGGGATACTTGATCAAAGTTTAGTTTAAATTTCCAGATAGCGTACTTAATGAGGAATTTGTCCATGAATCTACATGCTTTTGACTGTATTAGACAACCAGATTTCTGTTTAAACAAGTGACATCAACAGTTGTTTTCAAAGGACAACCAGTACTAGTCCATGCTGCTAAAATATACAAGGGTGTTATAACTTCGCGCCTAATCTATAATGAAGCGAATAGCAGCTTGATTTTGTACTTACGGCGCATTTTCTGCTGGTTGGAGATTATATTCGTGACCATCAGCGGACACAATCACAAACTCGGTTGCACGCTCGTATCTGGGAGGAATATTGATCTGCAAAACAGTGTAAACCGAAGCACGATTATAGGACAAAATAAATTAGCTAAGTAAAGAAGACATTGTTAATAGATAGGAGGAAGTGCCGTGAGAGGGTTTTAGAACTCATCAGTCGTCACAACAAGGGAACTGAAACTACAGTCAAGCGTATCTCTCATCCATAAATACAAACCATACCTCACATTGTACACAGTGAAACTTGAAGAGCAATCCTATAAGCTAGAACAGAACTCACCAGCTAACAGAAAAACTCAAGACATAGACATAGTTTGTGGCTGATTCTTTAGAGTCGTTTTCTTCATATTTTACACATATAATAGAAGCATCCAGAATCATTTCGCTTTCCAGATTTAATTCTAAGTAATTACTGAAGACACCTAGATACACCGGTTTTCCTTCAGCCCATTTTGGTGAAATGAACACGCTACTCAGCTACCGAATTCCCCACTTTCTATTTATTAAATTTATTGGCAACTCTATATTTAGATTCACTTTCTGGAGAGAAATACTGCTAAAAAGAGTAGGAACATACAGCAGTTGCTTGCTGGAATTTCTCCTTGAGAACAACACCACGCTGCCCGTTACATTTAATGCTGTAACCTTCCCTCTTTATTGCCAAAACAGCTGGATCCCACATGTCTAAAAATCTCACATTCTGTTACAAGATTTAATATTTCAAGCAGTTGTGTGGTATCACAAGGAAGTAGTAAGAATGCTATTGATGGATAGTTGTGAAGTACAGAAAACATACAGGTAACTGGACTTGATAAGACACTTGCCCAGCTTCAAGAGTTTTCTTAATAAGTTCCTTTGTCTCAGGATCTGCAATAAAGATGGTCCTCAAGTTATGAAGCATACAAATTGTGTAATGCGCTACTACAGTACAACTTATCAGTATAGCAGTCACAAATTTACATGTCTTGCTTTACACCAAAACAACAGAAGTATCAAGGTGTTGGCCTTTGGGGATTTGGGATGTTTAGGATATGTAGAGAGGTCAAATATAGAAAGGTTGAACCATACTTAAAAATTTCTCCACATCACACCAGATTTGAAGCTGGTTCGACATGTCTGCTGGATTCTTCATTCCTCAATGTGGTGCAGTGTTGACATACTTAATTTGTGCTAGGCAAATATGCAACTTGTCGACATGTCATCATTTTAGAATTGCCTGGTCGACAGTCGAATTTAAAATTATAGGACTACATCATACGAGCCATCGTCAGACTAATTCCGGAGAAAACATTTTTCACAAATGCTATTGTAAAGGCCTTGCATTTTGCACACTGGCCAATAGAATTTTAATTTGTTATACAAATTTAAATATTTAATGCAGATAAACTGTATCAGCATACTGGCTAGGTACACATAAGCTTTCCCCAGCAGCTGCTATGTCTGCTCCAATTGTATTTAATTATCACTGATCCTCTGCAACAGTTGACTGGCATTTTATCTCTGAAAGTTCCCTCACGATATTTTACTCTTAGCAAGGCTATTAACTCCACACTCTACACAAATTATATGACTAATAAATGGAAGCAGGTAAGAAGTTTAAAGTAGTAACATGTAATAATGCTTGTGGATCAACATGCAGGTGTCTTTGGACCTAACAAATTACTCTATATTCATTAAGTACTTCACGGTCCATATAGTTTCTGAATATTTCAATTTTTTTAGTACGTTGTTCCTGTCCAGAAAAGTTAGTAATATATGCTGACCTCCAATTCACATATAATGGTATGTAGTTATCAGCTGTTTTAAAAGCACGCACGACTTATAACCCACAAAAATGTAAAACAGAAAGACACAGGTAAGAAAGGCTAAAGTGAAAATGGAAGAGCATGTCCATAGTCCTAAATAGTAAATACTCACCGCAAGTAATTTTCGCTTGATCGTTAGCATAAACCTTGAGAACTTCACCCTACAAAAAAAACTGGAAGGTTTCAGAACAAAACCGAACATTTTAATACTGGAAGCAAATAGTAAGAATTAGCAAATCATTTTCCTAGAATGAAATTTAACCAAGTCGCAGATCTCATCCATCTAACATCCACAAACATAGCAACTTATTGACTTCAATGTTTCATCATTTGAAGAATTTTTGTTAGAAAAAACGGAGGCTGAATTTGTCACAAACTGACTGCAATGCCTGGACATTCAGAATCTCAGAGAAGAGTATCGACATTATTTAATGGAAGATATCTAGTTATCTCGTAACCGATCTGAGATCTAAGAAATCAGAAAAGACAAATGATAATTAATCATTAAAAACCTCATGTATGTCTTATCAAAAGGAGTACAAAAATTCATAGGCCAAGGATTCCCTGAAGTGTTAGAAAAATACAGCATTGTAGAATGAAGATCAGCATATGGCAAACTGGTTACCTTTCTTTTTCTGTCGTCTAGGGGTTGGACTTCAATGACTAGTAAGGTGTCCACATCATCGGCAGTAACCAAATAATTAGGTAGCCTTGCTCCTATGCCAATAAAAAATTAATCCAGACTTAGTTGTGACATATGATCTGAATAACAAGGGAACAAACGATAGACTCATTTATAATGCATCACCCAGAAAAATATTACCTTCTATGAATTTTACAGAGCCATCATCTAAACGCCGCGACCACTGCACACGCAAAAAAATTGCAAGATTAAATATCTGAACTAGAAAGCTATGATGTGATAGAAAAGTATTTTTTATTCAAAAAATATGGACCAACAGGAATTATCAAGTGCACCTCAAAATTACAACTTGTGGTTCCATCAGTGGAGTACCCAGATGCTTGAAGTTCTCGTCCAGGAAAAGCTTCACCAGTGATTCGAAGGCCTTCTATGCCTGGCAATGGATCATCCTTGGCAGCTGCTTATTCACAAAATTGCATCCATTTTGGATTAAATGAAATGTAAACAAATATGATTATATGAACTTAACCCAATAGTAAATACCTTCAGAGAAAGAGGAATCAGGCTCCTCGGGAACTGTAGGAAGATAGGGATATGAAGGATTTGCTTCCTCAAGGCCAGATGCTAAATTAGGTGAGTCTCCAGAACCCCATTGAGCAGAAGTTTCTCGCACATATTGGGCTTCAGCACCCATGGAACCATCCAAGACATCATTGGGAAAGTAAAGACCGCTTTTGCTCTGGGAAAGCAAAGAGTTAGAGAAAGCATTTGTTGCAAGAGTAATCACAAAAGAAGTATAGAGCTACAGCAAAGTCACCAATGCTTTTCCAATAGGATTGTTAGGTAACTGTACAGGAAGACTGCGAGATAATGGTTTATCTAAGTTCTTACAAGTACTATATATCTTGAATCCATTATACCTATAGTAGAATTATCATCTTAAAAGCAATTTTGGAAATAATCACTCCAACCCCTCTAGGGGCGCACTAGTCATCATCATATAAATGCTCACTGTATCACCTAGCTCATTTCTCAATCCATGTCTAGAAGAAATGACAGCTTTCCAATGCAATTTCGAATTGTGCCTGAATGATAATTTTCCTACAATAGATGTATGTGTCCAAACCAATTTCACTTATCTTGTAACTATTGCAGTATTCTCTGACTGCACGGCTAACGCTATCTAGAAAAGAGAGACCTAATCCCATGCATGGCCTCGCTAAAATTCCCACTCCCTCGATTCCATATTTTTAAGTGCATTAGTTTTGACTGAATTTTCGAATTCTAAGCAGTATTTCCTTTTTTCAGCTATCTTTGACTAAAGTGGATAGATGATGGTCATTAACTGTGGAAACTGTATTGGCCAAAACCTCTCCGGCCTTGTACTTTCCCTTCCAGTCATACTTATGCTGGACTTGGATCTTGATGTCTATCATTGCACCAACAATCTTCTGTATGAGCTCCATCAGTCCTCCGGTACTGGTCCGGCACAAAGCTTGACCCACTTGATCAGCTCACCGCTGTTGTCCCTGTGCACCTCTGACACATCGCAGAGGTCAGCGAGCATGACTCTTGTATGACACAAACCACATCTCTCCTAATGCTTGTATCTAGACTCCTCCTTGGTCTTCTCGGCCAGCGTAGAGGAGCACGAAGACGCTGCTCACAAGCAGAGGGTGCGTCGCAAGCGCGCCGTCAACAGTGCCTTCAAGGCTCACCGGAGCGCTAGGCTAGCGTCCAAGGAGGCGGGGAACTTCACCACCATGCTGACTAAGGCCAAGTCGGTCAAGGCCTCCCGCTTTGACCTCTCTGGTGGGTCCCCTCGCCTGCGTGCTGCCGTCGCTGCAGCAGGACTGCCGGATGGTGTCCCAGGCCCGATCCCTCTCCCTCGGCTCCAGGCTTTCGCGGATGCTTGCGGCGTCGATCCGGCGGCCGTTGCCTCTTCCTCGGTGCCACCTCTGTCTGAATGAGTGAGGCTGGCATTAGCCTGTCTGTCGCTCTGCGGGCATGTGTTCATGTTCCCTCGGAGCTCTCCTGTCCGCCGTTCCCGCCTCGCTTATTGAGGCCTTTTAGAGCATCTCCACTCCCCCCCCCAAAACGGCGACTGGCACAAGCGATTTTGAGGCCTTTTTTTTTGGGGGGGGGGGGGGGCGCTGATTTTGGTATGGGGGGCGGCGGTTTCCCAGCCATGCCCCCCATCCCAAATTTGAAACTAGGCAAAATTTAGCAAACTACATAGATTTCATAGAAATATATATGGTTTTTACATAATACGGCGAAATATAATAAATAAAACTAAAAGAGGACGTCTTCATCGGAGTCCCCGCCGGCGGCGTCGGCTCCCGATGCGCCCGATGGTGGTGGCAGTGGAGCGTTGGATGGCCCAGTACCGTCATCGGACCAGCGGTGGGGGGAAACCATCCCGCGGCGGCGACGACTCTCCTCCGACACGCGCTGGCGGCGGCGGCGCTCGGCATCCTCGAGGAAGGAGGTGAAGGTGCGGCGCTCCTCCTCTCGCTGGGCCGATACGTCGAAGGACGGTAGAGGGTACTGATGCTCCTCTAGGCGCGACTGGGCGAGATGGGGAAAACGTTTGGAGGGCGCGACTGGGCGAGATTTTCTGCGCCAGCGCCCCTAAATGGCGTTTGGGGGGCCTTTAGGGGGGGAGGGCGAGTGGAGATGCTCTTAGTCTGAGCAGCCGATGGCGCTACTCTGTTGGTGCCTTGTATCCTTTTTCTTTATTTCTTCTAAACTTTGTGTTGTAACGGCCTTAAGCCAATCAATGAATCGGACTGCTGCGTTAAGTCTAATTGCTCTCTGGTGCTCCTCTGTTTGGTATGGCTAGTGTCTGTTTCTCCGTTGCTTTGTGGAACATTCGTGGGCTTGGCGATTCCGATACGTGCTACCGTGTCTCCACTGATCTTTACTCTGCCCGGCCCGGCCCAGTCTGGTTGGCATCCAAGAGACCAAGCTGGGCCAGATTAGCCCCTTCAAGGCGGCCTCCTTCCTTCCTTCTTATCTCCGCAATTTTATGGCGGTTTCGGTGGAGGGGGCTTCGGGCGGATTCCTCTCGGCTTTCAATAGCAAAATCTTCTCATGCTCTGCCTCGACTCAAACCCGTCACGTGCTCTCGCTCGATCTTTGCCTCGTCTCCGATGGCTCGTCGTTCTGTTTCTCTAATGTTTACGCTCCTTGCGAGCATGTAGACAAGGCTGATTTTCTCCAGTCCCTGGCTTCACATGAACCGCCCGATCACGTCCCCTGGATGTTGGCCGGCGATTTTAACCTAACTCGGGACCCTGTGGACAGGAACAACGCTAATTTCTCTCATTCTGAAGCTGACCTGTTTAACGATTCTATCAACGCTCTTTGCCTCATCGAACTCCCCCTAGTTGACCGCAAGTACACCTGGTCTAATCGTCGGGAGGTTCCTACTCTCATTCGTCTGGATCGCGTTTTCATCAATAATTTCCTGGAATTCCCGTTTCCCTTCTTCCTCCCTGGCTTCCATTGCCCGTGACACGTCTGACCATGTCCCTCTCATCGCCACCGTCTCCACCACAATTCCTAGACGCTCCATTTTTCGATATGAACCTTCTTGGGGGCTCCATGAATCCTTCCGTGCGTCAATTCGCCAAGCTTGGACCTCTATCTCTCGTTCCGATCCAACCTGCCGTATTGTTGCCCGTGTTCGTGAGTGCCGTTTTCGGTGTAAGAAGTGGACCCGTCGTGACATCCCGTTTGCCCAACGTGACAAAAACTGCCACATTCTGATCAAACTCCTTGACCTCTTGAAAGCCGCCTCCGGTCCCTTACTATGGACTCTCTCCACTCCGCCGTCAAAGAGCGATCCGTCTACTAGAAGACCCGTGCTAAGGTTAAGTTCGCCCTTGAAGGGGACGAAAACACTAAATTCTTCCACGCTATCTCTACTTGTCGTCTGCATCGTAACACTATCGCCTCTCTCGAGATCGACGGGGTGGTCGCGACTGAGCATGGTCTCAAGGCCTCTATCCTTAGAAACTTCTTTGTTTCCCTCCTTGGCTCGGTTACTCCCTCCTCTTGGCATTTCGACCTTGCCAGCCTCTATCCCAGCTCTGGACCTCTCCCCTCCTCGCTTAGCGCCCCCTTCTCGGCTGATGAAGTCAAACGGGCCTTTTTTGCTATGAATAAAACCTCAAGTCTTGGTCCGGATGGTTTCGGCCCTAGCTTCTTCACCCTTTTTTGGGACTCCGTCGCCGCTGATATTATGGCTGTTTTCTCCTCCTTCTACGATGGATCCATCGATCTAACCTGGATCAACCGCGCTTATCTGGTTCTCCTCCCCAAAGGTGACCTTGCAAACCACCCCTCGCACTTCCGGCCCATATCTCGGCCCATATCTCTTCAAAATTGTATCATGAAGGCTATTACTAAAGTTCTCACCTCTCGTCTTCAAACGGAAATTCACTCTCTTGTTGATGCCGACCAAACCGGTTTCCTCTCCAGGTGGCGCATCTCTGAGAACATTGTCTACGCCGCCGACCTCCTTCGCTGCTCTCACTCCTCCGAAACCCCTACGGTGGTCTTTAAGATCGATTTTAGGAAGGCTTTTGACTCCATCAACTCGAGCAGCCTCCTTGCCATCCTGCGTGCTCACGGTTTCGATGAGCGCTGGTGTGGCTGGATGAACTCGATTCTCAACTCTGGGCACACCGCTATTCTACTCAATGGTCTGCCTGGGGATTGGATCCGCTGCCACAACGGCTTGCGCCAGGGAGACTCGCTCTCCCCTACCTCTTCATCGTTGTTGCGTATGTCCTCCAACGTATCATCAGACGTGCCTAGGAGGGTGGCCACCTCTCCCACCCGATCTCCTCCGCGATCCCCCCGCCGGTCATTTAATATGCCGACGACACACTGATCCTCTGCAAGGCCGATCATGCGGCGGTCGCCTGCCTCAAAAACCTCCTCGATAATTTCACCGCGGCCACCGGCCTTGCTATTAATTTTCACAAATCCTGCTTCATCCCGATGAATGTGTCCTCCATTGACGCTGCTGGCATGGCGGCCTTGATGGGATGCCCGATCTCCTCCTACCCTCAGCCCTACTTACGGCTCCCACTCTCCCCGACCAAACTCCCGCATTCCGCTTACGCTCCCCTTCTCCAATCCTTCGACTGACGGCTCTCGGGGTGGAGTGCGGCCCTCCTCTCTTCGGGGGACGCCTTACTCGTTGCAATGCGGTGCTCAATAACCTTGATACGTACTACATGTGCTCTTACTTGCTGCCCCGTGGTGTGATTGAGATTATTGATAATAGGCGTCGTGCTTTCTTCTAGACTGGGAAAGATTCGTGCTCGGGTTCTCGCTGTCTAATTGCTTGGGACAAAGTTCTTCTTTCTAAGCAGGAAGGTGGCTTCGGCGTTAGGGACCTCCATCGGTAAAATAGGTGTCTTTCTGATGAATTTCATCCACAAGCTGCATCAGGAGGAGCAGCTACCTTGGTAGGCTTGGTTCCAGCGTCACCTCGGGCGTGACATCGGCGATCCCGCCTCCTCCCCTTCCTGGATCGGATTGTTCTTGATGGGCTACATCTCTACCGCTCCATTACTCGCTGCTCGGTAGGCAGCGGGAACTTCACCGCGTTTTGCTTGGATAAATGGCTTCCCAGGGAATGTTTGGCTAAACGCTACCCGGCTCTCTTCTCGCACTGCACGCGCCCTAATGCCACGCGCCCTAATGCTACTGTGGCTGTGGTGATCTCCTCCGGCATTGCTCTTCAGCCGCGGCTTTCGACTGCCGCCGACAACGACCTCGTCTTCGTCGACCAGCTCATCCGCAAGGTCGTGCTCCGGGACGGCCCGGACAACCGTGTCATCGACAACCATGCGGCGTCCCCCTTCTCCACCAAGGCTGCCTACTTCATGCTCACTCCCGCTGGTGCGCCGGACCCGTCGGTCTGCCACGCCTGGAGTTCTCGGCTGCCAACTAAGGTCAAGATCTTCTCCTACCTCGCCGACATCGACAGGCATAGTAGGCGGTGCAACCTCTTCTTCAAGAACTGCACCCCGTCCAACATCTGCGCGGCTTGCCCCGCGTCGGAGACCACTAGGCACCTCTTTTTCGACTGTGACCTTGCTGGTGCGGTTTGGTCCCGGCTGGGCGTCGATGTTCCTCCCGGCCGCTTCTCCATTTGGGACCTTCCCCCACCGACGGTGATGGATTTTCTGGTGTGGCACGCTGGCTGCGCTGTGATTCTCTGGGAGATCTGGAAGGCTAGGAACAACCTTGTCTTCAACCATGCTGTATCGATGGCGGCTGTGGTTCTCCGAAGGGCTTCTGAGGACATTGTGGTCTGGACTCTGGAGGTGGCGTTTCCATGCGGTGGAACGCCTGCACCTTGATTCCTTCCGATCCTTTATTCTCTCATGCCTCATGTAATTTCTCTGTGTCATTTTTTATCGTTTCGGCTCTCTCCTCTACCCCTTTCCCCCTGTAACCGAGATGCTTGTTGTATCAGACTGACCGCAAGTCCTTCGAGTTAATATAATAAGCGGTGGGGAGTAATCCCCCCCGTCATTCTCGAAAAAAAAGGCTTCCGATGACACCCGTTAGGACATCCATAGTTCGGTCGCTCGTCAAGCTTGTAACTAGATTCCGTGAAATGCTTTTGACTGGTTCAAAATGCAATAGTTGTGGTTGACTTAAGCTATATCTTACATTATTATAGCTACTAGACCCAATGTCCTTACATGCAGAATGATGAAGTAGTTAGATTTTAAATAAGGTCATCTGTTATATAATAAAAGTAGCTGACATGCTCTCAGAAAAAAAGATAGAAAAGCTAGGAATTGTGTGGAAATACAATTGATGGAAATCAATGGACAAGATATTTATAGTACCTAACAGAATGATCAATTGAAAATCAAAGGTCAGGGACTTAACACAAATGAATGGGCCTGGTTTTGTTAACATTCTTGCTACAGGGATATGATGTGCAAGTTCACCAACAATGGGAGATGAGGTGCCAACAGTGTGAAAGGAGAAAACAGAGATGGAACAAAAAAGAAATGGTTAGCACGACAATGTGAGCCAAGCCACTTTATTCTTCTTTTATTATAAATAAATAATTAGAATGCCACATGACATATACTGGTCCCCTGCAGGGAACTATGTCGGCAAAACAACAATTGCGTAGGCAGCAAAAACACTTTGAAATCAGTCAACAGTTCGAACATGAACTGTTTCCTATGTCCAACCCTTGTTTTTGACAGTTGAATAATTTTCGAACCAGAATTCGGGCCAAAGTTCAGGGTCCAAAAGTAGAATTTCTTACATGTAACTAATGAAGATGCAAGTTAGAGGTATATGTACCTTTTCCTCTGAAGAAAAAGAGAGTGCAATACAAGTGATTCCTTCTTATACCATGCAGAATAGAGGTAGACACGCTAATTCCTAATTTCAGTTCATTAAATACTTTATATGTACAACTACTGTATTAAGGTATGTATTCTTGGTCATAAAAATGAATACTACAAAATCACATTAAAGTGTTTGCTAATGAGAGCCAAAACATCCTAGGCGTTATATTCAAATGGTCAGAACCAGACTACCAAGTATGTACAACTCTATTGAGCACCCTAGTCACATCAAAGAATAGACTGAAAAAAATTACATGCAAAATGATTTTAAGTTAGAAAGTGTTCTATAAGGTATGCACTAGGCACATAACTTGGTTCTATCTATTAGGTGTTACTTCCAATGCGAACATGTGTTTGAAAGAAGTTATAACATTATTCACTTTCTAGGTACAAAAATGGTAACGTAATGCTTTGCACTCTCCAGAATAGGAAAGAAATATATATTATGTACAATATATACTACGCAATACCGTGATTTTAACATGTCTGGGATGCATGATGTTACCTCGTTGCTAATATACCAATTCATACTTTCAAACCCTTCAAGCAAATTTATAATTTTCTTCATTGTAGGCCTTTTGGTCCGTTCAGGATTCACGCAGACTAAACCTATCTGAATGCACATTTCTATTTGTTGGCAATCTGTTTCGAGTGATGTATAGCCTGGTTCTTTTTGTAGCCTATTTTTCCACTGTTGAAGTTCCTGTGAAACCGGAAGACAAAACAGAAAGATTACCATACAATAGTAAAATGTTACATGGTCTCTATGAAAAGGAGCCTTTACAAGTTTAAACAGATTTGTCTTACAAACAGGATGAAGCCCTCAGAGTCTTTTCTAATATCATACGGGTAGTCTCTGTGTCCCGTTATTACCTCCATGATTATTACACCTAAACTGAATATGTCTGACATAGGTGTGATTATACCTCTTAAGAATTCTGGCGACATATAACCTCTGCATTAGAACACAAGTGGTTGGGTATTAAGTGTCAAGAGAATGAAAAAAAATCACATATTGCTAATTACTACTCCCTCTGTTCCATAATTCTTGACGTGACTGTAGTTCAAGGATAATCAAGAGTCTGTTCACTTACAATGTTCCTCTGGTAATTGCAGTGTGCATAGTTTGGTTTTGATCAAACAGTCTTGACAGACCAAAGTCTGTAATTTTTGGGAGCATCTTTGCATCAAGCAATATGTTGGCAGGTTTTAGGTCCAAGTGAATAATAGGCTCATTAGAATGCTCGTGAAGGTATTGCAATCCATATGAAATCCCCTCAATTATTTTGCAGCGTGTGTGCCAATTAAGTCCAGAAGATGCATCTGCATTTGTAATTAAACAAAGAGCACTCTATAGATGCATTTTTAAAAGATGAATTTATTCTTGTTATGCTCTCTATATAGAAGTCCATAGAGATTATATTGCATGTTCTCTCTTTTCGTTCACTAGAACCATGATCAAACCAAGAAAACCACAATCTAAGATAAGATGGAAAGCAGAAAAACAAGAATGGTTTCTTTTTTAAATGTCATACCTGAAATGTACTTGTCAAGACTTCCATTAGGCAGACATTCCAAGCAAAGCAAACTTTCAGTGTCCCAAGCAAAAATGGGTTTTCCTTCGTGCAGCATATGTAAATGCCGTGTTTCGTAGCAGTAGCCTACTAGTCGCACTATATTTTGATGCTTCAGTTTCATAAGAAGATTAACCTCATTCTCAAATTGCGTCTGTGAACACGGGATTACCCGTAAAATCTTCTTCACCGCAACCATTCCCCCATTAGGTAGCAGTCCCTGTTTAAATTAGTGGGGGATTAGCACTTCTAGATTAACTTAAGATTTATGTCTAATATACAGTATTGATTGATTCTGGCACAATTATGAGAGATGTGCACTTTTCTAGAAAACATAGGTTGATCCCTATAAAATGAACTTTCATCTTTTTCAATGTTGCAATGCAATGTAAATATTTTATGTCATTATTTCCACTGGTGTGGAGAAAATATCACAAACATGTTGCAACAAGAGAGGAGCCAAAGTAAAATTAGTAGAAAATTCAATATGATGTGCAAGTTCACAACCAATGGGAGGTGAGGTGACAACGGTGTGAGAGGAGAAAATGGAAGAGGCGGTTAGCATAACAATGTCAGGCAAGCCACCTTATTCTTATTTATTATAACTTTTTAAGAATTAGGATGCCGCATGACATATACTGGTTCCTTGCTGGATTCTATATTGGCAAAAAACAATTGCCTAGGCAGCAAAATACACTTTGAAATTAGTCGACATTTCAGAAAGTGATCCTATGGTGCTTGTCGCGCCAGGAGCTGGTGACATCCATCTCGCTATAACACTAGTGGAAAAAGGGCTATAGGTGGCGCATTTTTTTTCTTATGCGTGGCGCATATGGAATGCGCCACCAATAGCACGCCACTAGTAACAGTTTATTGGTGGCGCATTTGCCATATGCGTCACGCATAATTTGCTTATGCGTGGCGCATATTGCTATATGCGCCACTAGTAGCCTTTAAAAATTCAAAAATTTCAAAAAATATTTTAAAAATCGAAAAAAACCAATTTTTTTTTGAAAATCATAAAAATCGAAATAATGTGAAAAAACTATTGTATTTGAATTTTTTGAGGATTTTATCACATGAGGAACATTTTCAAATCACACCGAATTTCTTGACTTCCCGGTAGGTCACCCATCCTTAGACTACTCCAGGGTGAGCACGCTTAACTTCTCCGTTCTATTTGCATGAGCTGTCCCTAACCTATCCAAGTTCTTATTGATATTACTATCATATCAATCCTCTTAAGGCCTATGTGGCTTGTGTATATATATGTGTATGTGCATATATGTGTGTGTATTTGTGTATATGTTTGTATATGTGTATATGTATTATGTATATGTGTGTGTATATGTGCATGTATATCCGCGTATATGTGCATATATGTGCGTATATATGCGTATATGTGTGCGTATAAGTGCATATAAGTGCGTATATATGCGTATATGTGCGTATATGTGCATATATATGTGTATATGTGTATGTACGTCCGTGTATATGTGTGTATATGTGTGTATATATGTGTATATATGTGTATATGTGTATGTATGTCCGTGTATATGTGCGTATATGTGCGTATATGTGTATGTATGTTCGTGTATATGTGTGTATATGTGTGCGTACATGTGCGTATATGTGTATGTATATCCGTATATATATGCGTATATGTGTGTATATGTGCGTATATATATATGTATATGTGTGCGTATATGTGCGTATATGTGCGTATATGTGCGTATATGTGCATATGTTCATGTATATGTGTATGTACGTCCGTGTATATATGTGTATATGTGTTTGTACGTTCGTGTATATGTGTGTATATGTGTTTGTACGTTCGTGTATATGTGTGTATATGTGTGTATATATGTATGCGTATATGTGCATATATGTGCGTATATGTGTGTGTATGTGTGCGTATATATGTGTGTGTGTATATCTGCATGTGTGCTATATGTGTGTATATAACTAATCCAAAAGTTTAATCCAATAGAAATTATGATATAAAAAAAATAAAAAAAATTGAAAATATAAAAGTGCAAAAAAGTCTATTTTCCCTTTTGAATTTTGAGATTCTAAAATTTGTCGAAACGACCGTAGGTGGTTGAATTCGGGTGTAACTTTTCGTTCTGATACTTTTTCATATAAAAAACTTTTTAATCCGACTTCGTATGCAAAAGTTATGGCCGTTTTACCGAGACATAAAGTTTTTTTGTAAAAAATATCAAAATTTATTTTTATTATTTTTATTACTTACTAGATCACATAACATAACTAAATCTGATTTTTTGAATTTTTTTCAAACCTTTTATCATTTTCCTTTATTTTTTAAAAGACTAAAAAGGCGACCCACAGGGGGGGTGGGTGGCGGGTGAAAAAAATTCCCCCAGTTATGCGTGGCGCATTTGCCATATGCGCCACGCATATTTGACCTACTAGTGGCGCATATTGCAATATGCGCCACTAATAGGTCAAATATGCGTGGCGCATATGGCAAATGCGCCACGCATAAGACAGGATATTTTGTCGACGACCTTTTTGGTGGGTCCCGCCAGTTATGCGTGGCGCATTTTAAACAATATGCGCCATTAGTAAGAAAATTATTAGTGGAGCATATTTACAAATGCGCCACTAGTAAATACTAGTGGAGCATATTATTTAATATGCGCCACTAATAAAAAATCTATCTATAAGCCTTTTTCCACTAGTGTAAGCGAATAACGTGGTCCTCTTTTGCCACCCAGACGAGGAGTTGTGCGTGGTTTACAGCATTCTCACGCTATTTAGACACGCATCGGGACTTCACACCAACTTCGCAAAGTGTTTGGTATCCCCCTATTGCCTGCTTGGAGGATGTCGCCCTGGAGCGGTGGCGGTCATGGAGTACTAGTTGGCGCCCTACCCCATCAAATACCTCGAGATCTACCTCGCGATCAGGAGATGGCTGAGCGACGATTTTCAGCCTCTGATGGACAGCATCGTAGAAAGCCTACCCACCTGAAAGGCTTCCATGATGCAGAAAGTGGGCACCTCATGCTCGTCAATTAGTGCTCACGTATACCCCGTTGCATCAGATCATGGAGTTGGGCCTCAATAAGAAGGTCCTAAGGAGGTGGAAAAGACATTCATGGTTTTCTCTGTGTGGAAAAGTTCCTTAGAGCAACTCTAGCGGTACCCGTAAACTGCGAACTGAAAATCGTGAGTACATGCCACCTTAAACGTGTTTACAGGCTCGAATTCGCTTGCGCCGAGCAGAGCCAGTAATAGAACTGCAATGTGAATTTGTGCTAAAGGCCCACATGTCGGCATTTTTTCTTTTTCTTATCATTTTTCTATTTTCTTTCCACTTCTTCCCAACCATATCTAGCTCCTCTTGCGCCGCCTCCCGCATCCCCTGCGCCGCCCGATCACTTCCCCTATGCCGCCCCCACATCCCTCCGGCACCGCACCGGTCAGCCGCCACCCGCATCCCCACGTATGTGACTCCCCCAGCCCGGCCGCCTCCCGCATCCCTGCCATCAATGTCGCTCGATGGAGGGAGGAGGGGATACTCGGGACGAGCTCCGTCCACGACGCAGCTGCTCTGAGGCGGCGGCCGCGTGGCCTGCTCCGCCTGCCGCCTGCCGGCCTCGGGAGAGGCAGAGGCGGCCCCGTTGGCAGAGGCCGACGAGGCGGGTGCGGACCAGCGCTACTAGGAAGGAGGCGCCGACAAGCGGGACAACCGAGCAGTGGAGGCAAGCAGTACAGACGGCGACAACAACATCTCCGCACGCGCACCGGCGCAGCCATGGTCGCCATGGCCGTGTCGGCGAATTTGGCTGGATTCCAACGACTTCGGTGATGGTCCAGCGAGGGTTGGCCTAAGATTTCCCTCCCGCCAACCGTCATGTGGCATTACAGGGCACTAATAATTTGGCCTCCCAAACTGGACATAGTTCTCGGGTGTGAACTCTCAGGGAGCTCTAAAATACTTACAGGTTGGCAAGTTTTACGGGTCTGATTCGCGCCTTTTTTCCCCAAAACCGTAAAATGGCACTTAGTTTTAAGGTTTTTCCTATTTTACAGGGTCTGCTAAAGAGCATCTCTAACAGATCCCTTATAATCACGGCCTTTTAAAACGGGTATAAAGGGCACATTAAAACGAGTATAAGGGCTGGTGCGAGCTTCGTCCGGGTAGATCCCGCAAAAGCGAACCGCAAAACGGCATATTCCTTTACAAGGTTCCATTTATGGATCGGTTCGGCGGAAACACCCTGCCAAATCGTAAATCACAGTTTTTTTGCACAAATTGATCAAATGACAGCAAATGATAGCAAATACTCCGCAACTGATGCAATAGTCAATAGTATTTTACGTCAATGAAACGGCAATATGTGCCAATACCAAGTTCACTACTAATTAAATAGCATGCCACCGATTTAGTGGTTGCATTACCATCTTTGAGCAAATCAAAGATCATGTATTCAAGCTTCTTCTCCTCTTTCAAGGAAGCTTTTTCAGCCTCCCAATTCTTCTCCATTTCCTTGAGCTTAGAAAGCTCTTGCTTCACCGCTTCCATGTCATCCTCTTGACGGCCCTCCAAACAAATTTTGTGGTAGTTTTGGTGCACCACCCTTTTCTCGGTTTCGTCGGCGAATTTGTTCACATCACCAAGGAGACCGTTGCATTTCTTCTCTAGGTTCTTCTATATTGATAGATCCTCAAGAAACTTAGCATGCTCTATCTTATCATCACTCCTAGCACAATTGCTAGCATGATACATTGACCATAACTTTGAAAGTGCATTGTCTAGTGTTGTTGGCCACGGTGCATCAATCCAACAAATGAACCCGCAATTACTCACCTCCTACAAGAATTAACTAACCTAAATTAGCATCGGACATTTATGTACTAAAATCGTAAATCAAGCAGTGTTTGAACTCACATTAGGCACGGAACACCTGTAGAATCGGCGCCCTATGTTCACCCCATCGAATGCGACACATTTCACCGGGTCTACACCATGCCTGCAACAAACTCGCACACAACCGACCGCTGCACCACAAGAAGTCGGATCTTCGATGGTATTTGGGCAGCAATCCAACTCGGTGAGGTCCTATATGACCATAAATCGAGATATAAACCAAATTTATGCGATGAAATCCAAGGAACCGCTTGTTCCCAAATTGAAACCCTAAACGGAAGAGAAGGTAGAGAATTACCCCTAGACACGTAGGCGACAAGTAGGACTCGTTGGAGCTCGGCATCTCGACCACCTGCTGCGCCTCGACGACCTGGCGGCCGGCAGGGAAGGAGCTAGTGGCGCGGTTGATTCGCGGTGGGGCGGACGGGTGAGGGCGGCGTCCTAGCATCCACCGCGAAATCGGCACAGCGGGAGCGGCGGGCGGCTACAGATCTGTCGCAAAATAGGCGCGGCAGGCGACGAGGAATCGACGGGAGGCGGCACCAAATCGCCGCGGGAGGGGGGGTGGCGGAAAACGAAAGTGGCACGGGACTTAAGGTTCAGCCCGCCAAGGGTTCTGAGGTGAAAAGGGTCGCGTGCCGGTTCAGCCGCAAAAACTGGGTATCTGTCGTTGTTGCGGATTTCTTTGAGTGTCACCTAAAAAAAATTAAAGTTTCGGCGAATATAAGGGATCTATTCCGGACGTTTTTTCCAGCCCAGACCTGTATACGGCGGTTTGGCCGATATAAGGGATCTGTTAGAGATGCTCTAAGCATTCTTTTTACCTTGTAAACTGTTCCGAATCCCCCCTCACCAATTTTTCTTTCTTCAGAGAAATGTTCCGTGATGTCCTCTAGAAATGCTAGTGGCAGATCTCTCGGGTTCGCAACTCCAGCAAGTACACCCTCCAGGACCTCGTATGGGTTCTCAATTCTGCCCTCCATCTACGAAAATTGCAAAATTAGTCTGCATCAGTCATGCTTCCAAAAATCATTAGTTACCTCGCGAGCAATCATGAAAGGATATGCGTACCTAGAGGAGATTTAGCCCGCAGACTCGAACTGCCCTGCAGATGTACTTCCAAGCGTAGAGCTGATGAACATATATTGCTCTTCTCCCTCTGCTTGGATTGAGCCTTGAGCTCTGTTTGTTGTGCTCTGCTCTTCTCCCTCTGCTTGACTTTCGTCCTCACTTGCAGCACGGGGAGGGAACGCTGTGGTCGATCCGGTTGCCTGGTCGGGGCGTGGGAGCCGCGCGCGGGGGAGGCTGCAGCGCGAGCACCACCGGTGGGAGTGAGCAGAGGCGGCGACCAAGCCTAAGACGCCGGCGATCACCGGACCTGAGAGATTGAAGACTGGGGAGAAAGTAGATTGGGGGAGGGAGAAACGACGGGGAAATTCAGCTGGAGGCCCACAGTGTTATAAAAATCGGTGTCCAAACCACTTTTTAGACTTCTCTGCCACCGATGCCCTCCGCTGTCCATGTAATATTAAAAGGACACGTCTAGCCATCACACGCGCGATATCTGGTAGCTTTCATCGCACAAAAAAAAAGAAGGCGCACCCTCACAACCGTTGACCACCCGTCTACCCCGCATGCGCACCCGGAATCCCATTGCTCGTCGCCGCCCGGAAGGCTCCGCGCCCCGCCGCCGCCCCAGAGCCCGTCCGCCGCCATCCCTAGCAGCAGCGCTGCCCAGAGCCACCCGCCTCCGCCGTCCCTTCCCCTGCTCGCCGCCCGCTACCCGCCATCCTCCACTGCAAGGTCTCATTGGCTCCAGGCGCAGCCTAGATTCCGGCCTCATGCTCCCGCGAACCCCTCTCGCTTGCCAGGACTCCACCCCTTCTTTTCCTCCTACGCGGCGACCGCGCCTCGCCGGCTGCCGTCTCGGCCAGCGGCAACATGTGGAACAGCGGACTGGGGAAAGCAGGTGC
This sequence comes from Dactylis glomerata, assembly GCA_007115705.1. Lineage (NCBI taxonomy): Eukaryota > Viridiplantae > Streptophyta > Magnoliopsida > Poales > Poaceae > Dactylis > Dactylis glomerata. Next base: position 4,569,228 of record QXEO01000173.1, on the reverse strand, counting down.
AGAAGCAGCATGAGGACGGAAGGCATCTAGGCAGTGGGGGATTGGGGCAGAGGAGGACGGAGGATCCTCGCCGGTGATCGCGGCAGGAGAGGAGGCCGGCGGCGTGGCACAGAACAACAGAGCGAGAAATTGGGAAGAAAATAGAGATGCGGAAGAAAGATAAGGGTGAGAGAGTAGAGGCACTGATCGGCGGGTCCCACATGTAAGAAAACGATGTGTCAGATTGTTGCCTAACAGCATAGTTTGCTCCATTCTGCCAATTTGTTGCCTAATATCTGTATAATACTTTCTCAATTACAATCAGTTGGTAATAGTTGCTCAATTAGATTAGTTTGTTGCCTAGCAACACATAGTAGTTGTAATATGTCGCACACTACACACATAGAGTTGCTAACCCCGTTCGGCCGTTCGCCTAGCACATAGGGCAAACTTTACAACAGCTGTGAAACTATACAACAGGAGTAGGCAACTTTAGAATAGCGTTGTGCAACGAAATTGCCTAAGGATGTCCGAAACTGGACATCGCCATCCATACCGACTATGATGAATGTTTTACCGTCATTTCTGAAGTCACTTTATTTGTTGCTAAATTGCCTATTTTTTATAGGAAGTTGTTTAATGTCGTTCTGAAGTTGCATAGAGTGGAGGTGAAGTTGCTGAAGTTGTCTACCGCTTCACTAAAGTTACCTACTGTAATATTAAAGCTGCCTACTAGTGTTATGAAGTTGCTAATATATGACCGAAGTTGCTAATATATAGTAAAGTTGTTTATTGATGAACCGAAGTTGCCTACAACTATAGTGAAATTGACATGTCGGTCGATGGTCACCTGCGCTCCCACCCACGCCAAAGTTGTCGAGCATGGCATCACAACCCATTGCTATCGATTAGGCCCACATGGTATCAGTATTGATGTTATAAAATTGCCTATTGATGCAATATAGTTGCACAACGCTGTTGTGAAGTTGCATACTAATGTTGTAAAATTGCACACCATTGTTGTAAAGTTTCTTAATCGGGCACCAAAATGGCTCTGTAGGTACCAAAATTGCGGTGTCAGGTACAAAAGTTGCTCTGGCACAAGGCACGTAAGGCACAGGGTAGAGGGATTGGTCAGATTTATTCCTCTCTTTTTTCTGAGATGGATTGCTCGTTGGGGAGAAAGGGATAGGAGAAAAACAAAGATATAGGAAAAGAGAAAAACATTTTGTCGGGTCATGCCCATGATCTATCATCTACGATTTTGTGCACCATAATTGCACCGATGGGCACCAAAGTTGCTCCGTCGCGTATCGGAGTTTCTCTGTCGCACGTCGGAGTTGCTATGTTGGCACCAAAATTGCTTTATGATCTGTCACACACCTAAATTACTCTGTCAGGCATCAAAATTGCTCCGCCGAGCACTACAATTGCTCCATCAAAGTTGCGCCTATGGGCACCAAAGTTGCGCCTATGGGCACCAAAGTTGCATGTCAAGGGAACCTGGCTAGCGCGGTGGTATATTTTGCTGGCGCATGGCGTATTGCGATGTTCCACCGGCGTGCTGGGTAGTCTGTCGTCGAAGAGAGTTGAGGGATGTGTGGCGGGGCTGCGGTAGCGATTGCTAAGTTGTTTACTTTTGTATACTAGCTGATTTTCACCTTTGCTAAGTTGCTTATTAGTAATGTTTTTTAGTTTTATAGAGAGATAGGCAACTTCATAAATGCATTAGGCAACTCTGATACCGCACTAGGAAACTTCACGAGAACTGCAGTCAACTTTGCGAAAAAAGAAAATCCACATCAACATTAGCCAATTTCTCAGTTTGATAACTATGTTTGATGCAGGGCAAATACAGCTACTATATACTTCTAGGCAAAAGCTACTATGGTTAAATTGTGTAATGTATTTAAGCAAGTACCATAGGATAATAGGCAACGAATAGACAGTATTGAGCAACCGCCATTCGTCATTAGGCAACAATCTGACTTTTTTTTAGACGAACAACAATCTGACAAAAACATACGGAGTATGCGTTGACGTAAAATTTCAGACCAAAAGAAGCCCATCGGCTCTCCTTTTCCTGTCGGAGGTGTTCAAGGTGAAGCCTAGCGCGGATGCCGCGGCGAGCGATCTCGGCAGCTGCTTCTCGCTGGCCACCGACGAGAGGTCCGAGACGGCGTCCGAGTCGTCGGTCGCGACCAGCTCCGTGGCGGGGCCGGAGCGGTCGCCGGGGAAGCCGGCCAGGAGGCGCCCGGTCTCCGGCGAGCTGGGGCTCGCCCGGCGTGACCGCGCCGTCGCCGCGGCCTACGGCGTCCGGTCCCGCAGCTGCCGCGCCTCGCCGTCCCCTCCTCCGCGGCGGGAGCCGCCGCGGGACCGCTCCGTGAGGAGGTCTCCGTCGCCGGCGGCGAAGCGGCCGTCGCCAGAACAGCATCGGACCGCGAGCCCGGCCTCGTCCCTGCAGCGGAAGCCGCCCGTCCCGAGCAGGCGCGTACTGTCGGGCAGGAGACTTCATCGCGCAGCTCGCGTTCGATCCTACGGCCAGCGAGCGGCCGACGAGAATCGTCTTTTCTCGCAGCTGCGTCGCCAAGATTTTCCGATATTAAAAATCAAAAAACCGAAGCAGCTACTTGCTCCCATGCTCAAACTCAACACCGATAAAAAAAATTATGTCTCCCTCTCCTTGGCTTGAGCCTTGAGCTCTGTTTGTTGTGCTCAGCTCTTCTCCCTCTGCTTGACTTTCGTCCTCACTTGCAGCACGGGGAGGGAACGCTGTGGTCGATCCGGTTGCCTGGTCGGGGCGTGGGAGCCGCGCGCGGGGGAGGCTGCAGCGCGAGCACCACCGGTGGGAGTGAGCAGAGGCGGCGACCAAGCCTAAGACGCCGGCGATCACCGGACCTGAGAGATTGAAGACTGGGGAGAAAGTGGATTGGGAGAGGGAGAAACGACGGGGAAATTCAGCTGGAGGCCCACAGTGTTATAAAAATCGGTGTCCAAACCACTTTTTAGACTTCTCTGCCACCGATGCCCTCCGCTGTCCATGCAATATTAAAAATTAAGAAACCGAAGCAGCTACTTGCTCCCATGCTCAAATTATAAAAAAAATTATGTCTACCTCTATGTCCATTCTCCCTGTTTACACAATCACACCAACCCTTCCCTCTGTTCAAGTTAGCTCAATGATTATTTTATCAATGTGGAGTTGCTCTCTTAAAATATGTTCGGTTGGTGTTACCAAGTAAAATATAATGAAACCGTTTCACACCTTGCACTCGTTCTCGTGTTTAGTTGAAAAATAAAATAGAACGAAATAGTTTTAGAAAAAAAATATTCCCGCTAGATGCGGAATGAATCCATTCCACCAAATCAGTGGGACCTGCACGTTCCACTTGCGATTTGCAACCGTTGATCTCTCTTTGCATGTAAACAAGGTCACCTCGCGCTAACCAACCGAATTGGAAGAAGCGGCGGCGGCTGGTCGGCTGGTAGTTTTACAGGCGGAAGTGGGAAGCAAGCAGCAACGCGCCCGTTAATCATGATTTTGATTTTGCCACTGCTAATTTTGATTTTGAGAGCAAGCAGCATGGAGCAGAAAATAACGGTTTGCCATTGCTAATTTTGATTTTGAGAAAAAAAAGATTTCTCACCGTTAATTATGATTTTGAGACAAAAGATTAAGTTTATGCCTAAATCAATGGAATATTTAGCAGTGTTATGGTTATGTATTCTGCTCTTCAATTCCCCCAACCGAACGCATGATAGAACCACTCCATTTTATTTTTCGGTCCCAATTGAACGTAGGAATGGAACCATTCCATTCTTCAACCATGACATTCTGTTCCACTTCATTCATGAATCGAACACATCCTTGCAAAAATGCCACAAAGTGTTGACGTGTTAACTTTTTGAGCAATTGGACACCGGCAAGAGGGCCATTGCTCCAATTCACAATGAGGTAGACAATGTGTTGTCTATTTTTCGATCTTTTGTTTTTGCTAGGCGAACAGGCAATTCTGTGGCTCACGAGTGTAGCAAAAAAACGGTTTGCTGTTCGTCAAGTCTTGTTGGAACAAATTGATGTATGAATTGAAGAGTATTATATACTTTTTACATTGAGGAATTCAGAGACACGATGAAACGAAAAATAATATTTAGCTTTGTAATGCAATCATATAAGTCCATGACCTTGTAGCACGAATAGAATTTTCCTCTAAAACATGGGGCCCAACAATCCTTTCCTGCCATGAACATGAATGCCGTCACCTTTGGGCATCTTCATCATCTCTTTTAGGTAGAACGGACAAAAATAACTTAAACTCGTAACAAATTTAAAAAATAAACTTTTGACAAAAGTATTTTACTGAACTAATCCTTTTTTACCGCGCCAGTCTGCGTGGCGCTGCAGATCATTGTGTTTCGCCACTGTTGAAGGCGTTGCACCGCTGCCACGCTGGCGACGTAGGACCCAGCAGCGCATGTGCCACGCCATGCAGCACGGCACGACACTGTAGCCTGCCACGCCACTGAGCAAGGCGCTGCACTTTGAAACAGATTTGGCATACTCAGGTTTTTTTTAACGGTGCAGGACCGAAAGGGCCTGGAAGTTTCATTCCAGCGGTGGGTGAACAAGCGGTGGGTGAACAGTTACATGAAGGCCCAGAAAATAAAGGAAAATTACAAACAGGCCACTAACTTTTACAGAAAACACCCTAAACAAGATTGCAAGCAAGCAATCGAGACCTTGGATCCCGCCGGCGGCTTGCAGCGACAGGGCGGCGCCACCCTAATCCTAGCCGTGGACGAAACCACTTGGCTGGGCGGGGGACTTCACTGCCGCTCTGACGATGTTGAAGATCCTCACGCAGAGGAGAACGCTCGCGCAAAACTTGGCGCCGAGCACGGCGAGGCCACCCATCTGACCCGGGATTGCGGCAGCATGACATTGCCGATGCAAAGAAGACGCCGTAGAGAGCCGAAACCTCCAGAGCTCTCGAACCTTGCCTCTGCAAGATCCAAAAGACCTTGATCCGCCATAGACCACCACCTCGCCTCCACGGCCGGCCTGGTGGGCTAGGGCTTTACTCCGTCTTCCAGAAAAGGAGAGGCAGCACCAGCACGTATGGATAAGGGTGCCTTCAACTTGCCTCCACGACGGCCTCCACCTCCCATCGCCACCAAGGCAGGTCGGAGAAAAAACCGAATCAGATGAAGATAGGGCGAGCCACTGACCAGCGCCGCGCCGATGCGCATGGACAGGAGCACCCTCGCTGCCTCCAGATCTGCAGTCTGGCACATCCCTCTCTCCCCCCCCCCCACCACCACGGCCAGCCAGAGAGAGAGAGGAGAAGCCAAAGACCACCAAGAAGAGGAAGCGATGGCCGACCACGAGGTTATTTGGAGCTGCGGTGGCCACCAGCACCACGCTCTGCTCTGACTAGAGGAGCAAGAGCATCGCACATGCGAGCCCTACCGACCAGATCCGACGGCATCGATCTGAGCTTCCACAGCCGGGCAGAACGCCCCGACTACCGGCAGATGGCCGGGATCTACAACTAGTATGTACAAGAAAGGATCCGGCGCTTCCCCTCGACCTCTCTCGACCGGCGACGCCGGCGAGATCGGCTTTGGATCGGCCCGGAGCTCTCGAAGGCTCGGTCAGCTAGAGGAATGAGCACACGCACCTGTATTCAGGTGTGTAGAGCGATCGAACAAGGCTAGGTGTGTCCATCGATTAGCTAGCTGTCTAGGTAGTCTTTTGCCACTAATATTCATACCCTCGTCATTTAAGTAGCGAAAATGACTTTAGTCCTTTCTAATTAATCTCTAGTCACATGCATGCATGATGTGGGTTAATTTATTATTATATGTTAATCATGCACGGTGCCGTCTAATTCATGCATGAACGTAACCAAGGCCCTTGCAGGTAGCTCTCTTCGGAGTGGAACTTGTCTCAAAATGTTATGAAATCGTTTTGAAATAAAATTGGTTTTCTACAATTTTATAATATCAATGGATTTGATACTGAAACACCATACTTTTGAAATATCTGGTTGGGTTCATAGCTATGTCATATATGGAACTTTAAAAGGATGTCTCATATTTCAATAGTTATGGTAAGTGGTAACCACGGCCAAAAAGTGATTTCTGAAAGGTAATTAGATTTTCAGCGGTATGACCCAATTTTCAATAATATATGTCACATCTTTCATAATTTTAGATACTAAAATATCACTGAACCCATACTTGAAATATATCCACTGGTACAAAAAGGGGCTTTATTCTCGGTTGGTAAGGGGCTTTAGTCCCGGATGTCCAACTGGGACTAGCAAAGTGGGACTAAAGCCCCTCCTCTTTAGTCCCGGTTGCTCACAAACTGAGACTAAAGGTCCTCCACGTGGTCCGGGCCGTGTGCAGAAGGCTGGAGGACCCTTTAGTCCCGGTTGGTGGCTCCAACCGGGACTAAAGGGATCCGATATAATTTCTGGTAGAATTATTGAAAAAAAGCCCAATTTTTTTTAGATTTTTTAAATTTTCATATTTTTGAATTTTTGAATTGTTTAACAGTCTCCACTCTCCACTCTCCACTTAATCTCTAATCACCTCTATTCTTATGTCAAATTATATACTTATGGTCCTCACTTCCCGGTCGATCACCCATCCTCACACTACTCCACCCTTAGCACGCTTAACTTCTCCATTCCTTCCCTACTACCTTCCAACACTGCGCTCGCGACTTCTTGATAATGCTATGCTATCAATTCTATTAACCCATACACTTTGGTAACATATGATTTTAATTTTTTGAATTCCAAATAATTCACAAAATAAGCAACAATGATTAAGTAATAATAAGCATCAATGAATTCCAAATAATCTTTATGCATATTTTAATTATTAATTTTTAAACTCAAAATATTCAAAAAATAATAAAAAAACTTAAAAAATTCCAAAATTCTAAAATTCTAAAATTAATAAAAAACTTCAAAATGACCAAAAAGTAGAAGAAACAACAAAAGAAATGAAAAAATCCAAAAAAAATCATTTTTTTCTCATTATTTCTGACAAAATCTAAAATCTTCCTGCTTTCATATTTCCCTTTGGAATTTTGAGAAACAAGAAATTGTGCAAACGGCCATAGGCCGTTGAAATCGGATGTAAAATTTTGTGTACATAGTTTTTCATATATTATACGTTTTTTTTCGAGTCCGTATGCAAAAGTTATAGCCGTTTTATTTGGAACAACCTTTTTTTGCAAAAAATATCAAAATTAAAATTTTCAAATTTTCCATAAAAGTTGGTTGCGTGAGGTACATGCATGTCAAAGGATTTTGAAATTTGAAGTTTTTATCAATTTCGTTTATTTGTTTTAGACGTTTTTTTTGCGGGTAGGAATGAGAGGAAAAATGGGCGCCGGACCTTTAGTCCCGGTTTGAGCCATAAACCGGGACTAAAGCCTACCCTTTAGTCCCGGTTTGAACCACCAACCGGGACTAAAGGATAGGGACCTTGCCTTTAGTCCCGGTTGGTGGCTCAAACCGAGACTAAAGCCTCCATTTGAACTGGGACTAATGCTTCCTGGCCCACATTTTCATTTGAATCGGGACTAATGCTCATATTAGTTGCGGACCAAATTGTTTGGAGACTAAAAGGGTCGAACGGAAGCCCTTTTTTCTACTAGTGATCTTGTTCCTTTGATTATAACAAGATTTTTTCTGAAATGCACTCTTGGAAACAAAGAAAAATGGTTGAAATACTGGAGTACTTAGAATATTTTTTTGTGAACTTATTTTTCAAAATTGATATTTTCAACTTTACCATAAACTATACACAATAGGCCCGTTGAGCTACATGCAAGGGCCCTAATTACGTTCTTGTATGAATTAGACGGCACCGTACATAATTAATATATAATAATAAATTAACCCACATCATGCATGCATGTGACTAGAGATTGATCAGAAAGGACTAAAGTCATCTTAGCTACTTAAATGACGAGGGTATGAATTAGTGGCAAAAGACTACCCAGATAGCTAGCTGATAGATGGACACACCTAGCCTTGTTCGATCGCTCTACACACCTGCGTACCCTAAATCTATTTTAAAGTGCAGCTCCTTGCTCAGTGGCGTGGCAGGCTGCAGTGCTGCACCATGCTGCATAGCGCGGCACATACGATGCTGGGTCCTACGTTGCCAGCGTGGCAGTGGTGCAGCGCCTTTAACAGTGATGAAGCATAATGATCTGCAGCACCATGCAGACTGGCGCGGTAAAAAAGGGTTAGTCTAGTGAAATACTTTTGTCGAAAGTTTATTTTTTTAATTTATTAGAAGTTTAGGTTATTTTTGTGCATTCTGCCTCTCTTTTAACTAAGAGTACTATATTGCTGATAACAAGGAGCATATTTCTCCGTGCATAGATCATGAGAAAGAGAGCAAGACACAATGGCTAATACAAGAGTAACAATTCAATCTCTTAAGTACATTTTTTTAATCCAGTCTCATCTCTCTAGATTGCTCCAAGATCATTGTAAACCCAAATGTGATAGTATTTGTTTGTTTCAAAGTCAATAGATGAACAGTACAAATACAAACACGCCATGTTTTAAAAATTATGTCACTAGTGGAATCCCACCTAAGTCCACATCACTGACCTCCTCTCATTAGAGATGCAAGTGGAATCCCACTTCTAATTTAATTTTTGAAATTTCTAGTGTAAAATTTTGTCACTAGAAATCTTAAAAATAACTAGAAGTGAAATTTTGGTGAGATCACACTTGACACCTTGCCTCTCATCTCCATTGGCGCTCGCCTTCACCACTATGTGTTCATGAGTTAAGCTGGGGCAAATGTATCGCCCGTGTAACTTTGCAAAAGATAAAGAACTGATATTCTGTGACATGCAACAACATAGTCTGGGCATAGTCCTATCATTTGACCCCTCAGGTCTCGTTTACTTCTCACATATTTACTGGGTTCGGAGAGTTTTTTCCCAACCCAATCGATGATGGGGGCTCCTATAGCGCGTCTGGCGCGTGCGCGATTTCGTCGCGCTTAAAGGTGCGCCCTTCATGGACCGCGGAAATTAGGCCCAATAACAGGTAACTGACTTTTTTTTGTATATGAACAAAATTCAAATTTGAACAATTTTTTAATATAAACAAATTTTGTATATGAACAAAATTCGAATTTGAACAAAATTTGTATGTGAACAAAATTCATATATGAACAAAATTCGAAATTGAACAATTTTTAGAATTTGAACACTTTTCAGTTTGAACAATTTTTGATTTGAACAATTTTTTAATTTGAACAAGTTATGCATATGAATAAAAATCAAATTTGAACAAAATTCATATGTGAACAAAAATTGAATTCGAACAAATTTTGTATATGAACAAATTTTGAATTCAAAATTTTGAATCAAAACACAGTTTAAAATCTGTAAAAAAAATTAAAATCTAAACAAAATTCGAAACCAGCAAAAAAAAACCCAAGAAACAGGAAACCAATAACAAAACATGAAAACCGCCACACAGAAAAATTGGCAGAAAACCCGTCGTTAGTGGGTCGGTCCACAGCTTGCGCGCTGTGTGTGTGCACGTACACGCACACGCTTAAGGCGATATATAGGATTTCAGGAGCTCCTCGCCACCGACCGGATCGGCCCCTACGGGGCGCCGCACACGAGGCGGTGGTGTTGGGCCGACCCAACAACGGTTTTCCTTTTTTCTATTGTTTCTTTTTCGTGTATTTCTGCTGTTTATTTTTTGTTTTTTGTTTTCTGCTGTTTCTTTTTTGCTATTTTGCATTTTCAAAAATTTCAAATTTTATAGAAAGTGAACAAATTTTAAATAAGAACAAATTTCAAAATTGGAACAAATTTTCTATCCGAACAAATTTTCTATCGGAACAAATTTTAAATGGGAACAAATTTGAAATGAGAACAAATTTTAAATCAGAACAAATTTCAAATCAGAACAAAATTCAAATCGGAATGAATTTCAAACTAGAACAAAATTCAATCAGAAAAAATTTCAAAATCTGAGCGAATTTCAAAATTCCTAAAATTTGAAATTTTCAAATTTTTATTAATCTGCAAATTTTTTATTCTTTGAAATCTTAAAAAGAAAAAGAAACAGAAAAGAAAAGATAAAAGAAACAATAAGGAATCATAAAACAAAAAATAAAGAGACAGAAATAAAAACAAATTCTAACGCCTAAGTGGGCGGCCCAAACCGTGCGGGGGTGTGCGGCGCGGTGCAGGCTCCGACCCTGATCGGAGCATAGGTTTCGCCTAGGATTTCCCTCGATGATCCCCAAATTTCCCCGCGAGCCCGTTTACATCTCAAGTATTTTTGAGTTTGTTCCCGGCCCATCCCGAAAAATCCCCCACCAACGCTCATGCAGCCCATGTATTCTCACACGCAAGCCCACCCTCGTGTATCATCGGGGAAGGAAGCGAGCTCGTCCATGTTGAGGATAGAGGTGATGGTGCAGACGCTGACATGGGGCGCCGCCGACGGACTATCACGACCCGATCAAAGGGAGGAGACGGACAGCCAGATCAGTACCAATATCTAGATGCAATTTGATGATACAAGAGAGTTTGAGGTGAGAAATCAGCAAAAGCAAGGAGATGAGTTACAGGAGCAAGGGAGGAACCAGATCAAGGGAGAGAAGCTTGAAGACGATTTAAATCATTCGATGCCTTTTCCTGTGCGCTGCTCTCTTTGTTTATAGCCAGCAATCCTGACTCCTGTAGTTGGGCCAAGCCCAAGCACCACAGCCCCTTGTGAAGTAACGCCCAAAGAGAGCGCAGAGCCATGACCGTCCAGGCATGAGGCTAATCAATTTGCGGTCACCAAGTTCCTTACCACAGGCTCACAGGTACCTTTCTTCGCTGCAATCACCCTGTGGGTCCAAAAGCCCTTGTGAAATTGCTCAGAGGGTCTTTTTTGGGTCAAATTTGTATTAGCCCAAATCCTAGTGTTTGAATTGGGGAGAAAACGTTTGAACTCATAATTCCCGTTCCGCTGCCACTTGCTGAGCCCACCTTGTCAGGTTTACCCATTATTCTAACAGAACTTGACTTTGTCAGCGTTATAGTTCTGTTGCCATCATCTTCTCCCCTGTTCTATCCTTCTCCCCTGTTCTGTCCGTTTGCCCAGCTCGTCGTCGACCTCTCGCCGTCGCTTTGCTAAAATCAAGCTCGCCGTCACTGACACCACCCTGGTGGTCGCAGTTCCGGCTCCTCCCTCCCCCACAGATCTGAGCTCCCCAGATAGGAGATTGATACATCCAAAACGTATCTACTTTCTTGAACACTTTTGCTGTTGTTTCTCATCTAATTTGTGCGTTTTGGATACAACTAACATGGACTAACACTGTTTTCAGCAGAATTGCCCTGGTGTCTTGTTTTTGTGCAGAAATCCAACTTTCAGGAAAAATCCCAGAAAATACTGCAAAATTCATATTTTACCAGAAGACACACGGAGCCAGAGTACGAGACGGAGAGGGGCCAGGTGGGCACCGCACCACCTGGTGGCGCGGGCCAGGCCAGGCCGCGCCAGGGGGTGGTGTGGCCACCCCAGCCATCTCCTCGACCCCTCATTCCGCCTACATATACCCTCTGACCTGAAAATATCGGGGGGCTCAGCGTTTTCCCTAGATAGAGTTCCGTTGCGCCGCCACCATCAGAAACCGCGATTCGGAACTAGAAACTCCATTCTGGCACCCTGTCGGGACGGGAATTTGGAGGAGATCATCGCCATCATCATCACCGATGCCTCTCCATCAACCATCCATGATTCCCCCATCCATGTGTGAGTAATTCCCGCTGTAGGTGAAGGGGATGGTAGGGATTGGATGAGATCATTCATGTAATTGCTATGAGATTGTTAGGGCATGGTGCCTAGTATCCATTGTTAGTGCATATGACATTGTTGCAACTTGTTGTGCTTAATGCTTGTCACTTTGGGCCCGAGTACCATGATCTCAGATCTGAACTTGTTATTGTTTTATGATGATAATTGTTGTTTATGATCTTACCTGCAAGTTGTATACACATATCGTTGTCCGGAACCCGAGGCCCCAAAGTGACAATAATTGGGATAACCGAAGGGGATAGCTGTGATGTGAGGATCACATGTGTTCACTGAGTATTAATGTTTTGCTCTGGTACTTTATTAAAAGGAGTATCTTAATTACCAGTAGATTCCCTTGAGGCCCCGCTGCAAACGGGCTTGTAGGACAGAAGATGTCGTGCAAGTTTCTCATTGCGAGCACGTACGACTATATACGGAACACATGCCTATGGTTGTTTAGTACTAGGATGCTTTATCATTATTTATCTGCAATTGCCCATGTCTTGATTATTACATGAATTATCTTGTCCATGCAACGTCCGTTCATCCATCCCTATGCCTAAAGTATTTAATCCTACTGTTTACTATTGATACCGTTACTATCTTTACTTTATTATTGTTGTTACTATTTTACTTCTGTCACCATTATAAAACTGTTGCTACTGATAAACCACTGCGAGCAAGTCTGTTTTCAGGTATAGCTAAATTGACAACTCATCTGTCAAGGCTTACAAATATTCTTTGGCTGCCTTTGTGTCGAATAAATAAATTTAGGTTTTACTTCCCTCGAAGACTGTTGCGATCCCCTATACTTGTGGGTCATGAAGACTATTTTCTAGCGCCGTTGCCGGGGAATATAGCTTTATTTGTAAGTTCACTTGGAATTCATATTATTCGCTGCAATCTATTCATCATGGGTAATCCTCGTGATGGAAAGTTTCCTATATTGCCATCCACTACAAGAAGAGGTACAACTCTGAACACCTCTGTTGCTCTTGATTCACCATCTGTAATGAGTAAGTTGCTTACACCACCACATGCACATGCTACTACTTCTGCTAAGTTTGAAAATGCTTCTGATAATTTTGATGATGCTTCTACTGTACTTGATGAGAGTGGTTTGTTAGGTTCCTTCTTAGAGGCTACAATTGCTAGGACTAAGTAAATGGGAAACACTACTGTTACACCTGTTAGTTCACCTGAGTCTAGAGAATGTCCTAGTGATGATCTTGAGGAAGCTTATATTGAGCACAATGATGATTTTATTGATGAATTTCATGATACTAGTGATGCTAGTGCTATTAGAGATCTTCTTGCAAGACGCGCTATTAGATATAAGTTATCTCCTGATGCTAAGTTTGTTGCGTCTCCCATAAACATTAGTGATAAGGATTATGATTTCTCTTTGGATTTATCTTACATATCTATTGTTGAGAAAGAACCTTTTTGTGGTACTGAAAATGAAAGTGATATGGGACATATGAATGTGCTCTCTGCTTTGAGTAACTTATTTTCTCATGATACTAAATTGCGCACTTACTTTGTTGCTAAGATTTCCCCTTTCTCGTTGAAAGGTGAGGCTAAAGCTAGGTTTAATAATTTGTCTCCTGGATCTATTGATAGTCCTATTGCTTTGGTTAATGCTTTCTTTCAGAAATATTTTCCTGCTAGTGCTCAATATGCTGCTTTGTCCTTTAATTAGAGCACTGTCTGGAGAGCCATTACCTAAAATGAACTTCTTGATATATTTTATAATGGACTAACTGATAAATCTAAGACATATCTAGATAGTTGTGCTAGTTGTGTCTTCAGGAAAAGAACTCCTGCTGAAGCTGAAGAATTAATGGCTAAAATAAGCCAGAATTATGATGATTGGACTATGGCTAAGCCAACACCAGCGCCAACGCCAAAGAAGAGAGGGATGATTGAATTAAATGATGAAGTGATGAGAGAAGCCAGGAAATCTCTTAAGGAGAAGGGTATTAAATCTGAAAATGTGAAGAATTTACCACCTATAGAAGAACTATGTAAGCCAATCCCTCGCTCCTCTACTATTGAGGTACACTCTCTTCAACGCTTTGATAATAGAGATATTCCTTACTCTAAACCTCCTGATCAATGCTTAGATGAGTTTGATAATTTCATTGTTAAGCAAGATAACTTTAATAAAAGGGTGCAGAATCATTTGTTGGAGAACTCTAGAGCTATTAATAAGTTGCAGAATATTGTGGAGAGAACCTCCAATGATGTGAAGATGCTTGTTAAACATTTTCAAATGGTTCATACTCAAATTGATTAGCTCACTAAGGTGCAAAAATATTTGCTAGTTAATGCTTCTAGAGAAAAACATGCTTGTGAAATAAGCACTAGAACTGGTGCTTCTACTCAGGATCCTTTATATCCTGAAGGACATCCTAAGAGGATCGAGCAGGATTCTCAACGTGCTGCAGGTAATGATACTCTTTCCAAGAAAAAGAAGAAGAAGCATAAAACGGTTGCAGAATCTTCCGAAATAGGTAAGGATCCTAATAGTGTTTCTATTTCTTATACTGAAACTGAAAGCGGCAATGCTTCTGATAAAGAAGAAGTTGAGGAGGAACCAGAAAAGCTTGCTAAGAATGCACCAAGGAAGATTTCATTGCCAATAAACATGGTAGTGAGAGAGAACCTTGGGTGCAAAAACCAATGCCTTTTCCTGGTAAGAAACACAAATCCAAGGAAGAAGAACACTATAACAGGTTTTGTGAATGGATGAAACCTTTATTTTTGCAAATTCCTTTGACTGAACCTATTAAAATGCCTCCTTATTCAAAGTATATGAAGGATATTGTTTTTAACAAAAGGAAGATTTCTAGTGAGGAAATTTCCACTTTACTTGCTAATTATTCTTTCGATGGTAAGGTTCCAGAGAAGCTTGGAGATCCAGGTATACTGACTATTCCTTGCTCTATTAAAAATAACTATGTTAGAATTGCTTTGTGTGATTTGGGAGCCGGAGTTAGTGTCATGCCTTTTTCTCTCTATAAGAGACTTGATCTAGAAAAATTGATATCGACTGATATATCTTTGCAAATGGCTGATAAGTCTACGACTATTCATATTGGTATATGATAGAATGTTCCTGTTCAAGTGGCTCATAATTGTTTGATATTAACTCACTTTGTTGTGTTGGAAATGCCTGAAGACGATAATATGTCTATTATTCTTGGGAGACCTTTTCTAAATACTGTAGGTGCTGTTATTGATTGCAACCAAGGGAAAGTAACTTTTAATGTCAATGATAAAGAGCACATGGTTTATTTCCCCAAGAAGATTGATAGAAAATATGGTCTAAACTCAATCAAAAATATTGAGACCGTCAAAGTTGGAGAAATCTATTGTTCAAGGCTAAAGCCCAAGGAAGAATATAAAATTGTTATGGTTGGAACTATGCCTATCAAGGTCGAGGTAACATAATCATTTAGTGAAATGCAAAGTTTCGCTTCATAGAAAATTGGTTCGGTAACATGACTTGATCAACCTTGTTAACAAAGCGGTTTTTGAATGAATGAAACTATGTTTTCACCGCATTTACTTTTGTTTACTCATGTTTCCACCTCGTTCACTTTTTGTTTCCGCTGTTTAGTTGCATATTAGAGTATCTTAGATCTGCTGTAGACTTGGTTTGGATTTGCTTTCTATCGTTCCATCTTCGTTTTCCCGAGTTTTTAATCTCTTGTCAATTTCTGAAAATCCTCGAAAATAAAGTTTCTCGAAAAATTTCAGAAAATTCTTTTTAAATTTTTATGTCAAATTTGGGGCAGAGAGGCAACTGGGATACCCTAGGGGACCCACCATGCCACCACAACACATGGTGGCGTGGCCAGGGCCAGGCCGCGCCGTGGCATGGTGTGGGGCCCCTGGCCCTCCACTTACCTCTCCACCAGCCACTTCACTCTCTCTCCCAAAATATCTCCACTCCATAGCTCAAACACGAGTTCTTGTTGTTCTTGCTCGCGATTTTCGATGTCCTTGCTCAACCCATCTTTGCTGCTGAGATTTGGAGCATTTGTTCTCCAGTATGTGACTCCTTCGATTGTCTAAATAAAATTTTGTTTAGTGGAGTATATCTTGAGTATTTTAGCACTTTAGGTGACAGGTTAAATGAGTTTGCATGCTTGTTCTATTGCTTAGGTAAGTTATTTTGATGCATGTTAGCCCTCTTGCAACTCCCTATAGTAGTCTCCTTCATTTGTTTGTCTCGAAATCATTTTTTATGAGGTTTGTTAAAAAAATTCAGAGATGGAGGAGAATGAATATCAACTCATCCAACAAGAATTAGAGGTGCATGAAGTTATGAAAGTCCACTGTGAAGAGGGAGTCTTCCCCTCTATCTATCCATGCTCAGAATTCATGAATGCTGCGGGGATTCTACAGGATTTCCAAACTCTAATCTCTAATGCAGGATTGGAACATTTTGTTGATGGTGAATGATGACCCACAAGTATAGGGCATCGCAACAGTCTTCGAGGGAATTAAAACCCAAATTTATTGATTCGACACAAGGGGAGCCAAAGAATATATGTAAGCCTTAACAGATGAGTTGTCAATTCAGCTGCACCTGGAAACAGTCTTGCTCGCAGTGGTTTATCAGTAGCAACAGTTTTATAGTGGTGATAGTAGTGAAACAGTAATAGCAATAGTCAAATAACAGCGATAATAGTAGCAATAGTAAACAGTAGGAACAAATACTGTAGGTATAGGGATGGATGTACGGGCGTTGCATGGATAAGATAATTCATGAAATCAATGAGACATGGGCATTGCAGATAAATAATGATAAATCATCCTAGTACAAACAATCATAGGCATGTGTTCCGTATATAGTCGTACGTGCTCACAAGGAGAAACTTGCACAACATCTTTTGTCCTACCAGCCTGTTGCAGCAGGGCCTCAAGGGAAACTTCTGGTAATTAAGGTACTCCTTTTAATAAAGTTGCGGAGCAAAGCATTAACACTCGGTGAACACATGTGATCCTCACATCGTAGCCATCCCCTCCGGTTATCCCAATTTCTATCACTTTGGGGCCTCGGGTTCTGGACAACAATATGTGTATACAACTTGTAGGTAAGACCATAAACAACAAGTATCATCATAGAAATAATAACATGTTCAGATCTGAAATCATGGCACTCGGGCCCAAAGTGATAAGCATTAAGCATAACAAGTTGCAACAAAGTCATAAGCACTAATAGAAGGTACTAGGCACTATGCCCTATCAGTCTCATATCAAATTACATGAACAATCTCATCCAATCCCTTCCATCCCCTCACCTACAGCGGGGGAATTACTCACACATGGATGGGGGAGTCATGGATGGTCGATGGAGGGACGTCGGTGATGATGGTGATGAAGATCTCCTCCAAATCCCCGTCCCGGCAGGGTGCCAGAACGGAGTTTCTGGTTCCGAATCGCGGTTTCTGATGGTGCGGCGCAGCGGAAGTCTATCTGGGAAAAACGCCGTCTCCCCGATATTTTCGGGTAAAGGGGTATATGTAGGCGGAAGGAGGGGTCGAGGCGACGGCCGATCCGCCCTCACACCTGGTGGGCGCGGCCAGGCCTGGGCTGCGCCCCCTGTGTGTGAGGAGGCCTTGTGCCTCTCCTCCGTCTCGTCTTCTGGCTCCGTGGGTCTTCTGGTGAAATAGGATTTTTGCTGATTTTTCCCGAATTTTTACTGAAAGTTGGATTTCTGCACAAAAACGAGACACCAGAGCAATTCTGCTGAAAACTGCGTTAGTCCGCATTAGTTGCATTCAAAACACACAAATTAGAGGAGAAACAATAGCAAAAGTGTTCAGGAAAGTAGATACATTTTGGACGTATCAACTCCCCCCAAGCTTAGCTATTTGCTTGTCCTCAAGCAATTCAGTTAACAACTGAGAGCGGTAAAAGAAACTTTCACGAATACATTTGCTTCATATGATGTATATATACTAACTATGCAATCAAATACTCAGGCAATTCATAATAAGGAATATGCAACTAATGTCACCTCATAGTCAAGCAAGCTATGAAAGAGTGCCAATGTACTAATAACAAGTAACAGGAACATAAGAGGCTACAAGATTGTAATATGCATAAATGATATGAAAGAGTGGTATCCAGCTTGCCTTTATTTGTGGAGCAAAACATAAATGCTGAGGCACCTCTGAAGTCCAAGGGAAGACTAGAAGTAAAAATATCAAAGATACAAGCATCAAAGTTATACCACAATTAACCGTATTCTGGGACAAGCACATTACACTAAGAATAACAGTTATGCTCTCAAGAAGTGCTTAAAGTTAGAAGATGAAGACTTAACATAAAAGTAAACGAATGGCCCTTCGCAGAGGGAAGCAGGGATTTAACATGTGCTAGAGCTTTTCATTTGTAAAACAGAGATAAAAATTTATTTTAAGAGGTGGTTGTTTCATGTCAACGACTGGCAATGGGGACTTGCTATCTTCCATAATAAACAAGTGAGAGCGGTTCCGAGTTCTTTGAAATTTTGGCACATTGGTGCTCTTTTATAAAGCTTTGGCACTCCTTCCCACCTTTTTTCCTTTCTCAAACCATGGCTAACCGATTCCATCGGGTGCCCACCAACATTCACATACCTTGGAGGAGTGCCTTTTTCTTTCTTTTTAGGATTAGATTATAATGGTCTAACCAGCTCTCATGCAAAATTAATGACGAGCAGATGAAGCTGCCTAGTCGAGGGGTACTTAATTTGATATGGAGGATAGCAATTCCGACCACTACGTCCCCATGAGCTAAAAACAGTGGCACAAAATGAGAAATAGTTGAAAGTTTTGAAAGGTAGCACATGAAAATTTACTTGGAATGGCTTACAAATACCATGCATAGGAATTTATAGTGGACTCTTTGGTAGACTTGGTTTTTGGTAATTGGATGCACGAGTAGAGCTCATACTCAGTACAAGTGAAGGCTAGCAAAAGACTGGGAAGCGACAATCAAGAGAGCAATAACTGTTATAATCATGCTTGCGACAAAACAAAATTAATATAGGCATAAAAGTGATACAAGAACTCTGAGGCAAGTAAATCATCGAGGCTTAATTGACTTTTTGTTCAGTCATATGCATGCTTGAGCATGTGCCAAGTCGATTCAAATAAAACTTTCAGAGGAGGATACCACAATAGCATACCATATTATGAATAAAACAATGCATGCAAGCGTCTACATGACATGCTACAAGCTATTAGTAAATTGAAACTAATCATATGAAAGCAAGAACTACAAAGCATCCATTAGATAACATATACCTTACATGAACCGACTAAGCAAGTCCACATAGATGAGTATATGTACAAAAATGAAAACAAATAGAGTTCATACCAGCCTCTTACCACATCTCGGATTGTCATATGTCGTCATTATTGCTCTTCACTTGTGTGGCTTGAATAATATAAAGTGAATACCAAGCTCCAATGGAGTAACGGGGGACTGAACTCTGCAGCAAACTTTACAAAACCGAAGAAGAACAACAAATATTTTTGGGTTTTCGATTTTTGAAATAAGGACAGAAGGAAATAGCAAACAAGGCAAAATATTTTTGGATTTTTCAAATGGCAAACCGAAAATAGCAAGTAAAGCAAACCGAAGGTAGCAAGCTAAAGAGGCAAACAAAGAGAAACAATGGAAATATTTTTGGTTTTTTTGTGTTTTGGAAAAGTAGAAATAAGAACGAGAACAATAGAGAAAGCAAAATATGGATACACATAGGACCGACAAAATATGATATGTAGATGAGTGAATCGTCGGCGTACCTCCCCCAAGCTTAGGCTTTTGGCCTAAGTGGAGATCAATCCCAACTCGGCCAACTCGGCCACGAGGTGGCGCCTCCGTAGTGTGACGAAGAAGCACCATCATCCTGATATGAGCTCGAGGACGCCCCGGAGTGGTATGTGGTGAAGTGATAGGCCAGCTCCTCCTCTTCCTCCTGGTCTACGATGCCATGCTGTACGTTGAAGCCGAGCACCCTAAGCCGCTCGTCCAACTCCTCCTTCATGCGTGACCATGGCCTGTTATCAATACTAAACAAACTGGGTTGTGGCAAAGGCACTTCCCTTTCCTCTCCATCGGTGAATAACATCATGTAAATTAATTTCCCTGCACGTGAGTTAGCAGTAACAAAATGATGGAGCTTCATGGCGGGAAGATCGTGCCTCTGTGGAGTCAACAATATATCATGAGGAGCAATAGGAAGTTCAAGAGCAGCAACAATGCGCGCAACAATAATACCTCCATAAATAGGTCCCCTAGCAGCTAGGCGACGGGCAATAATAGCACCGAGGTTATACTTCCTACTAACATCAAGAGCGGTAGCTAGAAAAGCTAAATGATAGTTGGAGATGTTGCTAGTGTTTCCTCTACCAAGTACACTAGTGGCAAGATAGTAAGTAAAATATCTAATAGCTGGGAGTTGAATGTTTCTTATCTTGCCACGCTGTGCGGTGCGGTCATCATCGTTGGTCACTCCTCGGTAAAGCTCCAATAAATCAGCGGGCTGTTGTAGCATCTTCCTCGCTGTCCCAAACATGGGTATACCTAGAATATTACAAAATCTTTCCAAAGACATGGTGACAGGTCTATCATAAATCTTGAATGCAATGGAAGGATTGAAATGAGCATTAGTGAATTTAAAACTTTCAACGAAAATCTTTGTGAGAATGGCATATTGATTACTCTCATCCATCATGTATGTAGTCAATCCAACCCTGTTAACAAGGAGCAAGAAATCATCAAGAATCCCTGCATGATGCAAAAAATTAGTACAAGGGAAGGTCGATGGATGTGCATCTCCATCGTCCCCCTCAAGGTTCGGTGACATAAGATCTTCATTGTAGGATATCCTATATTGAGCAGTGGATCTTGAAGGCCTTGAGGACCTTGGTGCTTCTCTTTTAAACACTTCTCCATAGGTGAAGTTATCCATGTCCCTTTTCTGAAATTTTTAACAAACCTCATAAAATATGATTTTGAGACAAACAAATGTAGGGAATGATGACCCACAAGTATAGGGGATCGCAACAGTCTTCGAGGGAAGTATTACCCAAATTTATTGATTTGACACAAGGGGAGCCAAAGAATATATGTAGGCCTTAACAGATGAGTTGTCAATTCAGCTGCACCTGGAAACAGTCTCGCTCGCAGTGGTTTATCAGTAGCAACAGTTTTATAGTGTTGACAGTAGTAAAACAGTAACAGCAGTAGTAAAATAGCAGCGGTAATAGTAACAGTTGTAAACAATAGGAACAAATACTATAGGCATAGGGATGGATTACGGGCGTTGCATGGATAAGATAATTCATGAAATCAATGAGACATGGGCATTGCAAATAAATAATGATAAAGCATCCTAGTACAAACAATCATAGGCATGTGTTCCGTATATAGTCGTACGTGCTCACAAGGAGAAACTTGCACGACATCTTTTGTCCTACCAGCCTGTTGCAGCAGGGCCTCAAGGGAAACTACTTGTAATTAAGGTACTCCTTTTAATAGAATACCGGAGCAAAGCATTAGCACTCGGTGAACACATGTGATCCTCACATCATAGCCATCCCCTCCGGTTATCCCAATTTCTGTCACTTTGGGGCCTCGGGTTCCGGACAACAATATGTGTATACAACTTGTAGGTAAGACCATAAACAACAAGTATCATCATAGAAATAATAACATGTTCAGATCTGAAATCATGGCACTCGGGCCCAAAGTGACAAGCATTAAGCACAACAAGTTGCAACAATATCATAGGCACTAAATAAAGATACTAGGCACTATGCCCTAACAATCTCATATCAAATTACATGAACAATCTCATCCAATCCCTACCATCCCCTCACCTACAGCGGGGGAATTACTCACACATGGATGGGGGAATCATGGATGGTCGATGGAGGAGCGTCGGTGATGATGGTGATGAAGATCTCCTCCGAATCCCCGTCCCGGCAGGGTGCCAGAACGGAGTTTCTGGTTCTGAATCGCGGTTTCTGATGGCGGCGGCGCAGCGGAAGTCTATCTGGGAAAAACGCCGTCTCTCCGATATTATGTCGTCAGAGGGTATATGTAGGCGAGAGGGGAGGCCGAGAGGACGGCCGGGTCCTCCTCACGCCAGGGTGGCGTGGCCAGGGCTGGGCCGCACCACCAGTGTGTGAGGGCCCCTCGAGCCTTCTCTCCATCCCGTCTTCTGGCTCCGTGGGTCTTCTGGTGAAATAGGATTTTTCGTGATTTTTCCCAATTTTTACTGGAAGTTGGATTTCTGCACAAAAATGAGACACCAGAGTAATTCTGCGGAAAACAGCGTCAGTCTGTGTTAGTTGCATTCAAAACACACAAATTAGAGGAGAAACAATAGCAAAAGTGTTCGGGAAAGTAGATACGTTTTGGACGTATCAACTCCCCCCAAGCTTAGTTATTTGCTTGTCCTCAAGCAATTCAGTTAACAACTGAGAGCGATAAAAGAAACTTTCACGAACACATTTTCTCGTATGATGTATATATACTAACTATGTGATCAAGTACTCAGGCAATTCATAATAAGAAATATGCAACTAATGTCACCTCATAGTCAAGCAAACTATGAAAGAGTGCCAATGGACTAATAACAAGTGACATGTACATAAGAAGCTACAAGATTGTAATATGCATAAATGATATGAAAGAGTGGTATCCCGCTTGCCTTTATTTGTGGAGCAAAACATAAATGCTGAGGCACCTTTGAAGTTCAAGAGAAGACTAGAAGTAGAAATATCAAAGATACAAGCATCAAAGTTATACCACAATTAACCGTGTTCTGGGACAAGCACATTACACTAAGAATAACAGCTATGCTCTCAAGAAGTGCTTAAAAGTTAGAAGATGAAGACTCAACATAAAAGTAAGAGATAGGCCCTTCGCAGAGGGAAGCAGTGATTTAACATGTGCTAGAGCTTTTCATTTGTAAAATAGAGATAAAAATTTATTTTGAGAGGTGGTTGTTCTATGTCAACGACTAGCAATGGGGACTTGCTATCTTCCATAATAAACAAGTGAGAGCGGTTCCGAGTTCTTTGAAATTTTGGCACATTGGTGCTCTTTTATAAAGCGTTGGCACTCCTCCCCACCTTTTTTCCTTTCTCAAACCATGGCTAACCGATTCCATCGGGTGCCCACCAACTTTCACATTCCATTGGAGGAGTGCCTTTTTTTCTTTCTTTTCAGAATTAGATTATAATGGTCTGACCAGCTCCCTTGCAAAATTAATGACGAGCAGATGAAGCTGCCCTAGTCGAGGGGTACTTAATTTAATGTGGAAGATAGCAATTCCGACCACTACGTCCCTATGAGCTAAAAACGGTGGCACAAAATGAGAAGTAGTTGAAAGTTTTGAAAGGTAGCACATGAAAATTTACTTGGAATGGGTTACAAATACCATGCATGGGAATTTATAGTGGACTCTTTGGAAGACTTGGCTTTTGGTAATTGGATGCACGAGTAGAGCTCATACTCAGTACAAGTGAAGGCTAGCAAAAGACTGGGAAGCGACAATCAAGAGAGCAATAACTGTCATAATCATGCTTGCGATAAAACAAAATTAATATAGGCATAAAAATGATACAAGAACTCTGAGGCAATTTAGATCATCGAGGCTTTAATTGACTTTGTGTTCAGTCATATGCATGCTTGAGCATGTGCCAAGTCGATTCAAATGAAACTTTCAGAGGAGGATACCACAATATCATACCATATTATGAATAAAACAATGCATGCAGGCGTCTACATGACATGCTACAAGCTAATAGTAAATTGAAACTAATCATATGAGAGCAAGAACTACAAAGCATCCATTAGATAACATATACCTTACATGAACCGACTAAGCATGTCCACATAAATGAGTATATGTACAAAAATGAAAACAAACAGAGTTCATACCAGCCTCTTACCACATCTCAGATTGTCGTATGTCGTCATTATTGCTCTTCACTTGTGTGGCTTGAATAATATAAAGTGAATACCAAGCTCCAATGGAGTAACGGGAGACTGAACTCTGCAACAAACTTTACAAAACCGAAGGAGAACAACAAATATTTTTGGGGTTTTCAATTTTTGAAACAAAAGCAGAAGGAAATAGCAAACAAAGCAAAATATTTTTGGATTTTTCAAATAGCAAACCGAAAATAGCAAGTAAAGCAAACCAAAGGTAGAAAACTAAAGAACCAAATAGAGAGAAACAACAGAAATATTTTTGGTCTTTTTGTGTTTTGGAAAGCAGAAATAAGAACGAGAACAATAAAGAAGGTGAAAAATGGATATACAAAGGTCCGACAAGATATAAAATGTAGATGAGTGAATCATCGGCGTACCTCCCCCCAAGCTTAGGCTTTTGGCCTAAGTGGAGATCAATCCCAACTCGGCCAACTCGGCCATGAGGTGGCGCCTCCGTAGTGTGAGGAAGAAGCACCATCGTCCTGATATGAGCTCGAGGACGCCCCGGAGTGGTACGTGGTGAAGTGATAGGCCGGCTCCTCCTCTTCCTCCTGGACCACCGCACCGTGTTGGATATTGAAACCAAGCAACCTAAGCTGATCGTCCAACTCCTCCTTCGTGCGCGACCATGGCCTCACGTGAATGCTGAACAAGTTAGGCTGAGGCAAGGGAACTTCCCTTTTCCTGCACGTGAGTTAGCAGTAACAAAATGATGGAGTTTCATGGCAGCAAGATCAAGCCTCTGTGGAGCCAACAATACATCATTAGGAGCAATGGGAAGTCCTAGCTCAGCAACAACGCGCGCGGCAATAATACCTCCATAAATAGGTCTCCTAGCGGCTAGGCGACGAGCAATAATAGCACCGAGGTTATACTTCCTACTAACATCAAGAGCGGTAGCTAGAAAAGCTAAATGATAGTTGGAGATATTGCTAGTGTTTTCTCTACCAAGTACACTAGTTGTAAGATAGTAAGTAAAATATCTAATAGCTGGGAGCTGAATGTTTCTTATCTTGCCATGCTGTGCGGTGCGGTCATCATCATTGGTCACCCCTCGGTAAAGCTCTAACAAATCTGCGGGGTGATTTTGTATCCTCTTGGCCGTTCCAAACATGGGAATACCTAAAATAGAACAAAACCTCCCCAAAGACATGGTGATAGACTTATCATAAATCTTAAATGCAATGGAAGGATTGAAATGAGCGTTAATAAATTTAAAACTCTCAACGAAAATCTTTGTAAGCATAGCATATTGGTCTCTTTCATCTGTCATGTAAGCAGTCAATCCAACCCTGTTAACAAGGAGCAAGAAATCATCAAGAATCCCTACATCACTCAAAAAGTTAATACAAGGGAAGGTGGATGGATGTGCATCTCCATCGTCCCCTTCAAGGTTTGGTGACATGAGATCCTCATTATAAGACATCCTATATTGAGCAGTGGATCTTGAGGGCCTTGATGACCTTGGTGCATCACTTTCAAACACTTCTCCATATGTGAAGTTGTCCATCTCCCTTCTCTGAAATTTTTAGTAAACTCATAAAAAGTGATTTTAAGACAAGCAAGTGTAGGAAACTACTATAGTGAGTTACTAGAGAGCTATCATGCATCAAAATAACCTTTCTAAGCAATAGAACAAGCATGCATACTCATTTATACTATCACCTACAAAGCTAAAATACTCAAGAAATACTTCACCAAAAGAAATTCTACTTGGACAGGCGGAGGAGTCACATACCGGAGAACAAATGCTCTAAATTTCAGCAGAAATGTTGGGCTGAGCAAGGAGATCGAAAAATCGAGGTGAAGAACAGCAAGAACTCGGGTTTGAGCTGAGTGTATCATTGTTTTCGGGAGAGAGAAAGAGCAGGGGAGGAAGAGATAAGTGAGGGGCCAGGTGGGGCCCTCTCACGCCTGGGTGGCGCGGCCACGGCTGGGCTGCGCCACCTATGTGTGAGGTGGCGTGGCAGCCCCTCCTGGTGCCTCCCAGGTGTCTCTCTGCCCCATTTTTGACATAAAAATTTATAAAGAATTTTCTGGAATTTTTCGGGAAACTTAATTTTCGAGGATTTTTCAGAAATTGGCATATCGATAAAACTCAGAAAAACGAGGATGAAAAGATTTCAAGCAAATCAAAACTAAGCATGCAGCAGCTCTGAGATACTCTTAATCATGCAACTAAACTGAAGGAATAAAAATTTGATGAAAGTAAATACAAGTGAGGTGGAGTGGATGCGGTGAAAACAAAGTTTCGTTCATATAAAATTACTTTGTTAACAAGGTTGATCAAGTCTTGTTCCCAAACTAACTTTATATGAGGCAAAACTTTGCACTTCACTAAATACTTATGGTACCTCAACTTTGATAGGTATAGTCCCAACCATAACAATTTGATATTCTTCCTTGGGCTTTCGCTCTGAACAAATGATTTGACCAACTTTGATGGTCTCAACATGCTTGATTGAATTTAGAGCATTCTTCCTATCAATCTTCTTGGGAAAATATACCGTATACTCTTTGTCATTAACATTAAAAGTGACTTTTCCTTGATTGCAATTAATAACAGCACCTGCGGTGTTTAGAAAAGGTCTCCCAAGAATAATAGACATATTATCATCTTTAGGCATTTCCAACACAACAAAGTCAGTTAAAATCAAACAACTGTTAGCAACTTGAACAGGAACATTTTCACATATACCAATAGGAATAGTAGTAGACTTATCAGCCATCTGCAAAGATATATCAGTTGATACCAATTTTTCTAAATCAAGTCTCTTATAAAGAGAGAAAGGCATGACGCTAACTCCAGCTCCCAAATCACATAAGGCAGTTCTAACATAGTTATTTTTAATGGAGCAAGGAATAGTAGGTATACCTAGATCTCCAAGCTTCTCTGGTAATTTACCATCAAAAGAATAGTTAGCAAGTAGAGTGGAAATTTCCTCACTAGGAATTTTCCTTTTGTTAGTGACAATATCTTTCATATACTTTGCATAAGGAGGCATTCTAATAGCATCAGTCAAAGGAATTTGCAAAAATAAAGGTCTCATCCATTCACAAAACCTGTTGTAGTATTCTTCTTCCTTGGACTTGTGTTTCTTACTAGGAAAAGGCATTGGTTTCTGTACCCAAGGTTCTCTCTCTTTACCATGCTTGTTGGCAATGAAGTCTTCTTTGGTGTACTTTGCATTTTTATCAATCTTCTCTGGTTCTTCTTCAACTTCTTCTTCAACTTCTTCTTTATTGGAAGCATCTCCTGGTTCAGTTTCAGCATCAAAAATAGAAACACTGTTAGGATCCTTACCTGCATTAGAGGATTCTGCAGTTGTTTTATGCTTCTTCTTCTTCTTCTTAGAAGGAATATCATCATTTGAAGTGCGTTGAGAATCTTGCTCAACCCTCTTAGGATGTCCTTCAGGATATAATGGATCTTGAGTAGCAGCGCCACTTCTTGTGCGTATTTCACATGCTTGCTTCCCTCTTGCAGCATTAACTAGAAAGTCTTTTTGCACCTTGGTAAGCTGATCAATTTGCGGTTGAACCATTTGAAAATGTTTAACAAGTATCTTCACATCATTGGCGGTTCTCTCCACAATATCCTGCAACTTGTTAATAGCTCTAGAATTTTCCAACAGATGATTATGCACCATTCTATTAAAATTTTCTTGCTTAACAATAAAATTATCAAATTCATCTAAGCATTGATCAGGAGGTTTAGTATAAGGAATATCTCTTTCATCAAAGCGTTGGAGAGAGTGTACCTCAATAGTTGATGAGTGAGGGATTGGCTTACATAATTCTTCTATAGGAGGTAAATTCTTCACATCTTCGGCCTTAATACCTTTCTCCTTAAGAGATTTCTTAGCTTCCTTCATAACTTCATCATTTAATTCAATCATCCCTCTCTTCTTCGACGTAGGCTCTGTAGATGGCGCAGGGGTTGGTGCTGGTGTTGGCTCAACTAAAGTCCAATCATCATGATTCCGGCTTATTTTAGCCATTAATTCTTCAACATCAGCCGGAGTTCTTCCCCTGAAAACACAACCATCACAACTATCCAAATATGACTTAGATTCATCCGTTAGTCCATTATAAAATATATCAAGGAGTTCATTTTTAGGAAATGGTTCTTTAGGCAAAGCTCTAATTAAAGAACAAAACCTTGTCCAAGATTCAGGCAATATCTCTCCTTTTCCCTGTTCAAAATCAAAGATTTTCTGCACAGCAGCATGTTGAGCACTAGCAGGAAAATATTTCTGAAAGAAAGCATTAACCAAAGTAATAGGACTAGTAAGAGATCCAGGAGACAAGCTATTAAACCAATTTTTAGCACCATCTTTCAACGAGAAAGGAAAAATCTTAGCAACAAAGTAAGTGCGGAGCTTAATATCATCAGAAAACAAGTTACTCAAAGTAGAAAGCTCATTCATGTGCCCCATAGCACTCTCATCTTTAGTACCACAAAAAGGAGTTTTCTCAACAATAGATATGTAAGATAAATCCAAAGAGAAATCATAATCCTTGTCTCTAATATTTATGGGAGAAGCAGCAAACTTAGGATCCGGAGACAAATTATATCTAACAGAACGTCTTGCAAGAAGTTCTTTAACATTACCAGCATTACGAGCACCATGTGCTTCAGCAATAAAATCATCATTAAGCTCAATATAAGCATCATCATCATAATCATCACTAGGACATTCCCTAGACTCAGGTGAACTAACAGGTGTAACAGTGGTGTTTCCCAACTTAGCTCTAGCAATAGTAGCATCTAAAAAGGAACCTAGTGAACCACTCTCATCAAGCACAGTAGAAGCATCATCTAAATTATCAGTGGCATTTTCAATCTTAGCAGAAGTAGTAGCAGTAGCGTGTGGGTGTGGTGGTGTAAGCAACTTACTCATAACAGATGGCGAATCAAGAGCAACAGAGGTGTTGAGAGTCGTACCTCTTCATGTAGTGGATGGCAATATAGGAACTTTTCCATCACGAGGTTTACCCATGATGAAAGGATTGCAGCGAACAATATGAATACCAAGTGAACTTACAAATAAAGCTATGCTCCCCGGCAACGGCGCCAGAAAATAGTCTTGATGACCCACAAGTATAGGGGATCGCAACAGTCTTCGAGGGAAGTATTATCCAAATTTATTGATTCGACACAAGGGGAGCCAAAGAATATATGTAGGCCTTAATAGATGAGTTATCAATTCAGCTGCACCTGGAAACAGTCTCGCTCGCAGTGGTTTATCAGTAGCAACAGTTTTATAGTGTTGATAGTAGTAAAACAGTAACAGCAGTAGTAAAATAGCAGCGGTAATAGTAACAGTTGTAAACAGTATGAACAAATACTGTAGGCATAGGGATGGATTACGGGCGTTGCATGGATAAGATAATTCATGAAATCAATGAGACATGGGCATTGCAGATAAATAATGATAAAGCATCCTAGTACAAACAATCATAGGCATGTGTTCCGTATATAGTCGTACGTGCTCACAAGGAGAAACTTGCACGACATCTTTTGTCCTACCAGCCTGTTGCAGCAGGGCCTCAAGGGAAACTACTGGTAATTAAGGTAATCCTTTTAATAGAATACCGGAGCAAAGCATTAGCACTCGGTGAACACATGTGATCCTCACATCATAGCCATCCCCTCCGGTTAT
This sequence comes from Dactylis glomerata, assembly GCA_007115705.1. NCBI lineage: Eukaryota > Viridiplantae > Streptophyta > Magnoliopsida > Poales > Poaceae > Dactylis > Dactylis glomerata. The sequence goes on along the minus strand of QXEO01000173.1, from coordinate 4,539,707 downwards.
CCCAATTTCTGTCACTTTGGGGCCTCGGGTTCCGGACAACAATATGTGTATACAACTTGTAGGTAAGACCATAAACAACAAGTATCATCATAGAAATAATAACATGTTCAGATCTGAAATCATGGCACTCGGGCCCAAAGTGACAAGCATTAAGCACAACAAGTTGCAACAATGTCATAGGCACTAAATAAAGATACTAGGCACTATGCCCTAACAATCTCATATCAAATTACATGAACAATATCATCCAATCCCTACCATCCCCTCACCTACAGTGGGGGAATTACTCACACATGGATGGGGGAATCATGGATGGTCGATGGAGGAGCGTCGGTGATGATGGTGATGAAGATCTCCTCCGAATCCCCGTCCCGGCAGGGTGCCAGAACGGAGTTTCTGGTTCCGAATCGCGGTTTCTGATGGCGGCGGCGCAGCGGAAGTCTATCTGGGAAAAATGCCGTCTCTCCGATATTATGTCATCAGAGGGTATATGTAGGCGAGAGGGGAGGCACGAGAGGACGGCCGGGTCCTCCTCATGCCAGGGTGAATGCAACTAACATGGGCCGCGCCACCAGTGTGTGAGGGCCCCTCGAGCCTTCTCTCCATCCCGTCTTCTGGCTCCGTGGGTCTTCTGGTGAAATAGGATTTTTCGTGATTTTTCCCGAATTTTTACTGGAAGTTGGATTTCTGCACAAAAATGAGACACCAGAGTAATTCTGCTAAAAACAGCGTCATTCCGTGTTAGTTGCATTCAAAACACACAAATTAGAGGAGAAACAATAGCAAAAGTATTCGGGAAAGTAGATACGTTTTGGACGTATCAGGGAACTACTATAGTGAGTTACTAGAGAGCTAACATGCATCAAAATATCATTTCTAAGGAATAGAACAAGCATGCATACTCATTTATCCTGCCACCTACAATACTAAAATACTCAAGAAATACTTCATCAAAAGAAATTCTACTTGGACAAGCGGAGGAGTCACATACCGGAGAACAATTGCTCCAAATCTCAGCAGAAATGATGGGCTGAGCAAGGAGATCGAAAAATCGAGGTGAAGAACAGCAAGAACTCGGGTATGAGCTGAGTGTGTCGTTGTTTTTGGGAGAGAGAAAGAGCGGGGGAGGAAGAGATAAGTGAGAGGCCAGGTGGGGCCCTCTCACACCAGGTGGGCGTGGCCAAGGCTGGGCTACGCCCCCTGTGTGTGAGGTGGCATGGCAGCCCCTCCTGGTGTCTCCCAGGTGTCTCTCTGTCCCATTTTTGACATAAAAATTTATAAAGAATTTTCTAGAATTTTTCGAGAAACTTTATTTTTGAGGATTTTTTAGAAATTTGCATATCGATAAAAACTCAGAAGAACGAAGATGAAATGATTTCAAGCAAATCAAAACCAAGCATGCAGCAGCTCTGAGATACTCTTAATTATGTAACTAAACTAAAGGAATAAAATTGAAAAAGTAAATATAAGTGAGGTGGAGTGGATGCGGTGAAAACGAAGTTTCGTTCATATAAAATCATTTTGTTAACAAGGTTGATCAAGTCTTGTTCCCAAACTAACTTTATATGAGGCAAAACTTTGCACTTCACTTAATGCTTATGTTACCTCAACTCTGATAGGCATAGTCCCAATCATAACAATTTTATATTCTTCCTTGGGCTTTCGCTCTGAACAAATAATTTGACCAACTTTGATGGTCTCAACATTCTTGACAGAATTTAGAGCATTCTTTCTATCAATCTTCTTGGGAAAATAAACCGTGTACTCTTTATCATTGACATTAAAAGTTACTTTTCCTTGATTGCAATTAATAATGGCACCTGTAGTGTTTAGAAAAGGTCTCCCAAGAATAATAGACATATTATCATCTTCAGGCATTTCCAACACAACAAAATCAGTTAAAATCAAACAACTGTTAGCAACTTGAACAGGAATATTTTCACATATACCAATAGGAATAGTAGTAGACTTATCAGCCATCTGCAAAGATATATCAGTTGATACCAATTTTTCTAGATCAAGTCTCTTATAAAGAGAAAAAGGCATGACACTAACTCCGGCTCCCAAATCACATAAAGCAGTTCTAACATAGTTATTTTTAATGGAGCAAGGAATAGTTGGTATACCTGGATCTCCAAGCTTCTCCGGTACTTTACCATCAAAAGAATAATTAGCAAGTAAAGTGGAAATTTCCTCATTAGGAATCTTCCTTTTGTTAGTAACAATATCTTTCATATACTTTGCATAAGGAGGCATTCTAATAGCATCAGTCAAAGGAATTTGCAAAAATAAAGGTCTCATCCACTCACAAAACCTGTTGTAGTGTTCTTCTTCCTTGGACTTGTGTTTCTTACCAGGAAAAGGCATTGGTTTCTGCACCCAAGGTTCTCTCTCATTACCATGCTTGTTGGCAATGAAGTCTTCTTTGGTGTACTTTGCATTCTTATCAATCTTTTCTGGTTCCTCTTCAACTTCTTCTTTATCGGAAGCATCTCCTGGTTTAGTTTCAGCATCAGAAATAGAAACACTATTAGTATCTTTACCTGCATCAGAGGATTTTGCAGTTGTTTTATGCTTCTTCTTCTTCTTCTTCTTGGAAGGAATATCATCATTTGAAGTGCGTTGAGAATCTTGCTCGATCCTCTTAGGATGTCCTTCAGGATATAAGGGGTCTTGAGTAGTAGCACCTCCTCTTGTGCGAATTTCACAAGCTTGCTTCTCCCATGAAGCATTTACTAGCAAATCTTTTTGCACCTTGGTAAGCTGATCAATTTGTGTTTGAACCATTTGAAAATGTTTAGCAAGTATCTTCACATCATTGGCGGTTCTCTCCACAATATCCTGCAACTTGTTAATAGCTCTAGAATTTTCCAACAAATGATTCTGCACCATTCTATTAAAATTTTCTTGCTTAACAATAAAATTATCAAACTCATCTAAGCATTGAGCAGGAGGTTTAGAATAAGGAATATCTCTATCATCAAAGCGTTGGAGAGAATGTACCTCAATAGTGGATGAACGAGGGATTGGCTTACATAATTCTTCTATAGGAGGTAAATTCTTCACATCTTCGGCCTTAATACCTTTCTCCTTAAGAGATTTCTTAGCTTCCTTCATAACTTCATTATTTAATTCAATCATTCCTCTCTTCTTCAGCGTAGGCCCTGTAGATGGCGCTGGTGTTGGCTCAATTAGAGTCCAATCATCATGATTCCGGCTTATTTTAGCCATTAATTCTTCAGCATTAGCCGGAGTTCTTTCCCTGAAAACACAACCAGCACAACTATCCAAATATGACTTAGATTCATCGGTTAGTCCATTATAAAATATATCAAGGAGTTCATTTTTAGGCAATGGCTCTTTAGGTAAAGCTCTAATTAAAGAACAAAACCTTGTCCATGATTCAGGCAGTATCTCTCCTTTTCCCTGTTTAAAATCAAAGATTTTCTGCACAGCAGCATGTTGAGCACTAGCAGGAAAATATTTCGGAAAGAAAGCATTAACCAAAGCAATAGGACTATGAATAGATCCAGGAGACAAGCTATTAAACCAAGTTTTAGCTGCATCTTTCAACGAGAAAGGAAAAATCTTAGCAACAAAGTAAGTGTGAAGCTTAATATCATCAGAAAACAAATTACTCAAAGTAGAAAGCTCATTCATGTGCTCCATAGCACTCTCATCTTTAGTACCACAAAAAGGAGTTTTTTCAACAATAGATATGTAAGATTAATCTAAAGAGAAATCATAATCCTTGTCTCTAATATCTATGGGGAAGCAGCAAACTTAGGATCAGGAGACAATTTATATCTAACAGCACGTCTCGCTAAAAATTCCTTAACATCAACAACATTACGAGTAGCACGAGCTTCGGCAATAAAATCATCGTTAAGCTCAATATAAGCATCATCAAAATCATCACTAGGACATTCCCTAGACTCAGGTGAACTAACAGGTGTAACAGTGGTGTTTTCCAACTTAGCTCTAGCAATTGTAGCATCTAAAAAGGAACCTAGTGAACCACTCTTATCAAGCACAGTAGAAGCATCATCTAAATTATCAGTGGCATTTTCAAACTCAGCAGAAGTAGTAGCAGTAGCGTATGCATGTGGTGGTGTAAGCAACTTACTCATAACAGAAGGTGAATCAAGAGCAACAGAGGTGTTGAGAGTCATACCTCTTCTTGTAGTGGATGGCAATATAGGAACTTTTCCATCACGAGGTTTACCCATGATGAAAGGATTGCAGCGAACAATATGAATACCAAGTGAACTTACAAATAAAGCTATGCTCCCCGGCAACGGCGCCATAAAATTGTCTTGATAACCCACAAGTATAGGGGATCGCAACAGTCTTTGAGGGAAGTAAAACCCAAATTTATTGATTCGACACAAGGGGAGCCAAAGAATATATGTAAGCCTTAACAGATGAGTTGTCAATTCAGCTGCACCTGGAAACAGTCTTGCTCGCAGTGGTTTATCAGTCATCCGCATCACTAATGAGGGCATTATCCTCCTTGCGGAGATCAATGCCTTCCTCCTCACCAAGGTGATCCTCAAGACTCTCAATGTACTCAGTCAGCTCAGCCACATTGGCCTTCAACTCCTCCATGTCCTGATCCTTCTCATTGCGCTGGCGACGAAGGCTCTTGCGCTCCTTCGCAAGTATCCTGATAGTGCTCCTTGCCTCCACCAGTGCGAAGTGCTCAAGGTTGGCCTTGGTACGGGCACGATCGGCCTCCTGCTGAGTGGAGTACAGCAAGAAGTCCATGTGATCGATGTAGGTACTCGGCTCATTTTGCCCAGGCATGTTTGCGGGACGCCCATCCGCATCACGCCGAGCAAAGTTCCTAAAGTGCTCTCCCTGAACCTCCTCAACATGCAGTCCGCACAAGCGGGCGTGCATCTCCTGCATCGCTCGGACCAAACCATCGGCCCAAGTGTTCTCCACAAGCTCGAACTTGATCCTTGGAGAACCCAAATTCCCCTTCTTGCCACGGCAACTCGCCCTGATAAGCCACCATAGCTCTCCATCCGGGTGCTCATTGAGCATGGCTCCCTTGAACTCCGGATACAAACGATCCAGGAACAAGGTCAGGGTGGTGAGGTCGCGCTCGAAACAAAGACTGCCACCATGGCCCAACTGGTAGTGCTCAACGAATACCGGGGCCATCTACAAAATTTTAGATTAGCTTAAATTAGTGATCAACTCAAGTGTGCAAAATTTTAAGTAGGCAAAAACTGAAGTATGTATAAAACTTTGCAAATAGAGAGGAAAGACTAAGCAATTTTGCAACCATTACTATATCTTTGCTTTTATCAAGGTTTCATTTTACGCCCATCCTAACTAAGGTCTCCTATGGTCAGCCTAGGCTCTGATACCAACTTGTGACGACCTCAAATTTGATACAAATTCGAAGTGCCCGTTATGTATTCCACCGCAATCCCAGAACCATTGTTGCGATATACATAACGTAGTTGGTAACCAGTTCCATAGACATTACAATACGATGGTTCAAATACAATGGTCATAGAGACCAAGTTCATATTACAACACAATATAGCAGCGGAAAATAACGTCTTTGGGTCCATGCCTTCACCCTACAGGCAATGGCGACTCATGGAGACGAGCTTAGTTCTGGTACTCTTCTTCATACCCTTCCTCCTGGTACTCTTCCCCATAGTCTGGCCAAGTTGATAGCCAGGGACACAGCCATGAGTACATTGGATGCACTCGCAAACCATCTTATAAATGAAATTATGAAGTAGATATGCAAGTTTGGTATAGTGGACTAAGCACTAAGTTTATTTGCAAAAGCTAGATTTATTTCCCAAGAATGTTCATTGGTAGAAAAGAGGTTTAGTTCTCTAAGTTCAATCTAAAGAGGAATTCCAAGTGTGTCAACCTCAAGGTCAAGTCAAGTCATTCACCCAGTTCACCGTTGTTATTTTTATTCTTGACAAAAGTCAAGTACAGCTTGCCAACTGTCCATGACCGCGGACGCGGCTATTCGAATAGTTTGAAAACCTCTGCAGAGGGGTACACTTTACCCACAAGAATCGATACATCTGCCGGGAGAAATCCACGGATCGTCATACACAAGGTATGCGGGGTTCAGATAATCAAACAAACTCTTTCACTTGTCTACTCTAGTATAGGATCCTTCCCTAGAGCCCGGGACACAGATTTCCCCGTTCCGGCGCCTCTAGTTTTGCCCACTCCGGGATGCCGGACGGATGGAAATCTTCAGGAAGGAAAATTTCCAATGATCACTTGGTTCGGAAGCAACCACGCATGGAATACTTCTATAAAGGATGAAACAAGACCTCCCATACTAGAATAAACAAGCTAGGAATAAGCCCCTTCCCATTCAGGGGTAATGTGGTCGTACGGTATGGTTGGCTCCCATAGTACATCACTCGTTGTCATTGAGAAATACATTTCATAGTTCTTAGTCGAGATTAATTTCTTTCATAAAGCCATTATGTAGGAGCAATCTCCAATTCAAGTTTCAAGTTCAAGTCACCACTTTTCAAATAGAGTTCCCCTTATAGATGGCCTCAATATTATTAGCGACTAAGCAACTACATTGAGTGATGACTACTAAATAGAGTTGGATAAACTCAGCTTGATGCTCTTGCTAAACAAGACATCATTACACTTCTATCAGTCTACTCTAGCAATTCAATCATGCAATTTACTTAAAACAAGTAGAATGCAATATTAAAACTAGGCATTGGGAGTATGAATCAAAAGATGGCTTGCCTTGGTTGGCAAAGTGTCCGGGGTATTCTTCTTCTTCTTGATAATAATCCCCTCCAATATCCTCCTCGGCAACACTAGCGTCTAATAACGAATAAACACAGAGCACACAATCACTACACAATGCTAACAACACACCAAGCACACATCTTTGTTTGCTAACAAGAGCATTCATGTTGCATTTTATGGTGTTGGATTGTAAGTTTTGCTTCTAAGTTTCCATCAAGTGTGCAAGCTAGAGTTTCTATTAAGTGTCCTATGTTGTTCACTTTCTAAGCATTGGTATTGGTTTAGGGGTACTAAGACTAGTTCAAGTGGGAGGGATCAACTAAGTGAATTGGTAAAGAGAGCAAATTAATTCTAAGCGTATGATAGGGATCTATCATTTTATGTTACTAACTAGAGTTGGGTTAGGGTCTAATTGATAACACTAACAGGGTTTGGAGTTGATTAGGGTTGACTAACAGTAAAGGATGTCAGTGGTGAGTTCACAATTTAAATTTCATGATTTTAGGAGGCTTAAACAATTTTCTAGAAATTTTCTAAGATTAATAAAGCTATGGTCACACTATTCATATCTAATTAAATTCCTAATTCAATTTGAATTCTAATCAGTCCTACAGTGTAGAGCATTTTATAAGCTTTCCAACGCATATTTATTTGCTAAAAATGGATTTGAAAAATTCTTGGAATTTAAGTTTGAAAAACACATCTGAAACAATTTTCAATTAATTCGAAAAGGCGGGAGAATAAAGAAAAACAAAACGGACCGATTTCTCACCTAACGGGCCGAGTCTGAACAGAACCCGAACGGGCCGGCCCAGAAAACGTTTCGCACGGGCGGGATTTGTTTTAAAACAAACTGACAGGTGGGGTCGGCGTGTCAGATGACTTAAGTTATCGAATCGGTATGCTATCGTCCGATCTAGATCTAACGGTTCACAGCCTTCGTGCTCGACGGAGAGGGGCGGAGCTCACCTGCGAGCAGTGAAGACGACGACGGCGACGGCGACGGGCGTAGAGGAAGAAGAACTTGACGGCGAGGGGTGGAAACGACTCCGGCGTGACTCCTCCTCCGATTCCCAGCGGCGGCTTGCTCCCAGGTGGTCGAACGCGGCGGCGCTCTCCACGTCCAGTACCTCGCCGGCGGGGCTGGCGTCGTTGAACTAGAGCAAGCAGGGCGAAATGAGCGTGTCTGGGAGGTAGCTGGGGACGGGGCGAGTTGGTTCGTTTGATCGGCGGGGCCTTTTATAGGCCGGAGCGTCGAGGGCGCGGGTGTCCAGAAGCTCGCCGGAGCGGGGGCCCTGGGCGCGTGCGTCGATCGACACTAGGCACGGCGGCCTTGCTCGCGTGCTGGGGGGCTTCGGTCTCGGCTGCGGCATGCTGTGGGTCGGCGCTGGCGAGGGCAGGGTGGTCGGCGACGTGCAGAATGCTGGGAAGAAGAGGGGGGGGTCCTGGGTGCTGCCTCCTCTTCTCCTCCCTTTCTCACGGCTCGGGTCGGGGCTGGGGGCGATGGGCTCGACCGAGGCATCATCCAGGAGCATGGCAACAGGGTTTGGGCGAGCAAGAACAGTGAAGCTCACAGTGATCAAGATTTTCCCGATTTTTATCCTCCAGGTGTTCGACGAAATGTTCGCAAGAAGTTTAAATTCGAATTTTTCAAATTTTCCACTTTGGGTGATCAACATATTGGCCAAGGTTTCCAGTCATATTTTTGTTACAAGGAAATGTTGATTTTTGCAAAAATCTTATTTGCATTTTTGAGTATAGTCACTGTTTCAGATTCAAACTTTGGTTGAAGTTTGAGTGATGTTCTGATTCGAATTTTTAGTAGCCACTGCTTGGTTGAGTTTGTATGTGACTTGGTGAAGCTCAACTCACTGGCCAAACATGGAGGTGAGTTACAGATTTCTTAATCCAAGGGCTCAAAGTAGGGTAGTCAAACAGATTTCCTAGATCATCTTATTCTTCTCTTTTTCTTTCATATTTTTATTTCTGGTTTCTTTGATGCTTATAAATTGTCTCAATTTCTTCTGTTGGTTAACTTAGAATTAACTAACTAGTGCACAACCAAAATTAACACACATAAAATCATAGAAAACATATAATAGAAAATACATGTATGCATGAAATAATAGATAATTTTTTTTATCTGGGTCCAAAATTTGGTATTTTAATTAATAAGAAGTGGATTACAATTTCTGAGTTGTTACAATCTTCCCTCCTTAAAAAGAATCTTGTCCCTGAGATTCACTAACTAGGAACTGAAAAGATTGGGGAATTCTTTCTGAAGGTAATCTTCTCGTTCCCAAGTAGCTTCATCTTCGGTGTGATTACTCCACTGAACTTTCAGAAACTTGATGCTTCGGGTTCGAGTGGTTATATAAGCTTCCTCGAGGATACGAATAGGCATTTCACGATAGGTCAAGTCCTTGTTGATGTCCACAGAACGATGATCAATATTCTTGAAGATTTCGGGCTTCTCCGGAACTTCAAGACATTTCCGAAGTAAGGACACGTGAAAGACATCGTGTACTTCAGACAATTCAGGGGGCATTTCCAACTGATAAGACACTTCTCCTCTACGGTCTAGTATCTTGAAGGGTCCAATATATCTTGGTGCAAGCTTTCCTTTTACTTGGAATCTTTGCATTCCCTTGAGGGGTGATACTCTGAGATAAACAAAATCTCCAATCTGGAAGGTCAGTTCTCTACGCCTCTTATCCGCATAACTCTTTTGTCTAGACTGGGCTGCCTTGAGGTAATCACGAATCATGCGAACTTTCTCCTCGGCTTCTTGCAGAATGTCCGGTCCAAATATCTGGTTGTCTCCGGTTTCAGACCAATTCAAAGGGGTACGACACTTTCTTCCATGTAGAGCTTCAAATGGGGCCATTTGTAAACTAGCTTGATAACTGTTGTTGTAGGAAAACTCCGCGAAAGGCAGACAATCTTCCCACTTAGCTCCATAGGCTAGAACACAGGCTCTCAACATATCTTCAAGTATTTGATTCACTCTTTCAGTCTGTCCGTCAGTCTGAGGGTGGTAAGCGGTGCTAAAGGCTAATTTGGTTCCCAAGGCTTGATGTAAGCTTCTCCAAAATCTTGAGGTGAATTGGGTTCCTCGATCAGAAACTATGGTTTTAGGGATTCCATGCAAACTAACAATTCTGGATAGGTACAGATCTGCTAGCTGTCCCGAGTTATAAGTGGTCATGACGGGAATAAAGTGGGCAACTTTGGTGAGTCTATCCACAATGACCCAGATAGAGTCATTTCCACGGCTAGACCTTGGAAATCCAGTGATGAAATCCATTCCAACAGATTCCCACTTCCATTCCGGAACTTGCAAAGGTTGCAGCAATCCAGCAGGACGTTGATGTTCCGCCTTGACTCTTTGACAAATATCACACTTAGAGATGAACGATGCAATCTCACGCTTCATTCCATGCCACCAAAATTGTTCCTTTAAATCTTGGTACATCTTAGTTCCACCGGGGTGAATGGAGTAAGGTGTCTCATGGGCTTCCTTCATAATAATTCCCTTCAATTCTGAGTCAGCAGGCACACAAATACGTCCTTTATACCAAAGAACTCCTTGATCATCTTCTTCAAATCCTGGCACCTTACCGGAACTAATTCGGCGCTTAATTCCATCAATACTCTCATTTCCCTTCTGGGCTTCTTTGATTTGGCTCATCAAGGTGGGTTGAAACTCAAGGTTGGCTAAGAATCCTTGACTGACTAGTTCCAATCCAAATTTTTCAAACTCTTGGTACAACATAGGTTGCTCTTCCTTGATCATCATGTTTAATGAGCATGGCTTCCTACTCAATGCATCGGCCACCACATTGGCCTTACCGGGGTGATAATGAATTTCCAGATCATAATCCTTGATCAACTCTATCCATCTTGTTTGCCTCATGTTCAACTCCTTCTGGGTGAAAATATACTTCAAACTCTTGTGATCAGTGTAGATCTCGCATCGGTTGCCCATCAGATAGTGCCTCCAGGTCTTCAGAGCTAGAACCACGGCTGCTAACTCTAGATCATGGGTCGGATAATTTTCTTCATGAGGTCGAAGCTGCCGAGAGAGGTAAGCTATGACCTTGCCTTCTTGCATCAATACACAACCAAGTCCAAGTTTGGAAGCGTCGCAATAGACATCAAAGTTTTTGGTGATATCGGGCATGGTTAGGACGGGGGCGGTCACCAATCGCTTCTTGAGCTCTTGAAAACTCTCTTCACACTTAGGGGTCCATTCAAACTTCTTGTCTTTCTTCAACAGTTGGGTCATTGGCCGGGCAATGCTCGAAAACCCTTCAACAAATTTGCGGTAATATCCGGCTAATCCGAGAAAACCTCTAACTTCAGTTTGAGTGGTAGGGGCTTCCCATTCCATGACTGATTTGATCTTCTTGGGGTCCACGGATATTCCTCCCGCTGATAATACATGGCCTAAGAATCCAACTTCCTTCAACCAGAACTCACATTTACTGAACTTGGCATACAGCTGATGTGCCCTTAAGGTTTCTAAGATTAATCTCAAATGGGTTGCACGCTCTTCTTCGGATTTGGAGTAGATAAGAATGTCATCAATGAAGACAACAACAAACTTATCCAAGAACTCCATAAAAACCTTATTCATGAGGTTCATGAAATAAGCAGGGGCATTGGTTAATCCAAATGACATTACGGTGTACTCATACAATCCGTATCGGGTAGTGAAGGCTGTTTTGGGGATATCCGTTGCACGGATCTTCAGTTGGTGGTATCCAGTTCTGAGATCTATCTTCGAGAAGACTCTAGCTCTAGTCAATTGGTCAAACAAATCTTCAATCTTTGGGAGAGGATACTTGTTCTTGATGGTCACATCGTTGAGCTTGCGGTAATCAGTGCACAGTCGGCTAGAACCGTCACTTTTATCCACAAACAGAACGGGTGATCTCCAAGCAGAAGAACTTGGCTGAATCAATCCTTTACTCAAAAGGTCATCCAATTGCTTCTTCAACTCTACTAACTCAGCTGGGTTCATACGATAGGGTCGTTAGGCTATAGATCCAGTTCCGGGGATAAGCTCAATGATAAACTCAATATCCCGATCTGGTGGCATTCCGGGTAGCTCATCGGGAAAAACATCCGGGTATTCACAGACGATGGGAACTTCCTTTATGGTTGGCCCTGAGATACTCTTATGACATCTGGGGCTTTGGGTGGGTTTAACTGACACATGTTTTACTAAAACTCCATGGCTACTCCTCATGGTGATGGTCTTTTTGGCACAATCTATAATTCCTTGGTGTTGAGACATCCAATCCATACCTAGGACCACTTCCAATCCTTTGGTTCCTAACACAATCAAACTGGCTAAGAATAAGATCCCATGGATTTCTATGGGCACTGCCAAGCAGGTACAACTGGCTTTGGTTACCGACCCGGGAATTTGCACAGACATGAACTCTTTCAAGGGTGTGGGTTGAAGTCCACTTTTATCAACGAATAATTGGGTAACAAATGAGTGTGAAGCTCTAGAATCAAACAGAACTCTTGCAAGAACTGAGTTAACAGGGAACATACCAAGCACAACGTCGGTTGCTTCCTGAGCTTCTTCAACATTCATGTGATTCAGACGGCCTCGAGAGTGAGGCTGGTTCCTTGGAGGATAGTTCTTTCCATTTCCCACACGGCGCTGTTGCTGAACAGAAGCAGTGGTCTTGGATGCATCATTCAGCTTCTTGGGGCACTCATTGGAGTAGTGCCCTTTGAGTCCGCACTCATAACAGGTAACACCAGACTTGTCACCAGGCTTGGGTAACACAATGGCGCCATTTGGCCTTGGAGTATTGGTGTTGAAGTTGTTGCCACTAGGTCTTGGAGGTGCACGGTTGAAGTTGTTGCCAGGCGGACGGTTGGGATAGTTGGGACGTGGAGCAGGTGCAGATGGCCTCATAGGTCTAGGGGTGAAACCCATGGGTGCATTTCCCCTTGGCTTCTGCGAGTTGCTCGAGTTGCCTTGATACATCATACGGCGCTTGCGGTTCTCGGTAGCTTGCTTGAGTTTGCCTTCCATCTGAATGGCAGAGTCAACCAATGACTCCAAGTCGGCAAAGGGGATGCTGACCAGGACACATTGCATCTCATCATGAAGTCCATCCAGAAACCTTTCTTGCTTCTTCTCAGTGGTGTTGGTGTCATCGGGAGCATACCTAGACAAGGTAAGGAACTTGTCACGGTAATCCACCACAGACAGGGAACCTTGCTTCAGATTTCTAAACTCATCTCTCATCCTTTTAACTAATCCCAAAGGAACATGGGCCTTGCTAAACTTGCTCTTGAACTCCTCCCAAGGCATCACAAACCCTTGGGCTTGCATTGCACGGGTGCTATCCCACCAAGCTCTCGCTGCTCCAGCAAGATAGTGGGTGGTATACAAGACCTTCTCATTTTCGCCAACTTCGGCGACTGCCAAATTGTTTTCCATAGAGCGAAGCCAGTCATCGGCATCTAAGGGTTCTTCAAACTTAGTGAATATGGGTGGATTGGTGTTCTGGAAACTCCTTAACTTGGATCGGTGATCACCATTGCCATGGTTTTCTCCTTCACCATTGCCATTGCCATTGCCATTGTTGTGGTTCAATGCCATCTGGGTTATTTGCTGAAGAGTGGCCAAGTTAGCTTGGCGCTCAGCTCGGGCTGCTTCCCGGTCTTCCATGATCAACCTTAGCAGTTCGGCCATTTCCGGGTTCGGGGGTGGGGGTGCTCGCGGCATCTGAAGATAATGTTTGTAAGACAAGAGGGAAAGCTAATTGCTAAGATTTAATGGTAACATGGATGATGCAATTTTTCTCTTGCTAAGGCCTTAAGGGCCAAATTCATATTTCATTCAACACTCATCAACATATCATACATACGAGTTCACACATTACAAATGGTTTACATCAAACCATTGCGACTCGTCTACTAGAGAGGGGGATACAACTCACACCTACACGAAGTGACTCAAGGTGAACTCATAACTAGATAACACGGAAGTCTCCAATCTAAACATCGGGCTCCTCGGGGTCTTCCTCCTCATCACTCACAATGAATCCATTGTGCCCACCATCTTCCGGATCATCAAGGTCCTCCATGAAGTCATCCTCATCACTAATGAGGGCATTATCCTCCTTGCGGAGATCAATGCCTTCCTCCTCACCAAGGTGATCCTCAAGACTCTCAATGTACTCAGTTAGCTCAGCCACATTGGCCTTCAACTCCTCCATGTCCTGATCCTTCTCATCGCGCTGGCGACGAAGGCTCTTGCGCTCCTTCGCAAGTATCCTGATAGTGCTCCTTGCCTCCACCAGTGCGAAGTGCTCAAGGTTGGCCTTGGTACGGGCACGATCGGCCTCCTGCTGAGTGGAGTACAGCAAGAAGTCCATGTGATCGATGTAGGTACTCGGCTCATTTTGCCCAGGCATGTTTGCGGGACGCCCGTCCGCATCACGCCGAGCAAAGTTCCTAAAGTGCTCTCCCTGAACCTCCTCAACATGCAGTCCGCACAAGCGGGCGTGCATCTCCTGCATCGCTCGGACCAAACCATCGGCCCAAGTGTTCTCCACAAGCTCGAACTTGATCCTTGGAGAACCCAAATTCCCCTTCTTGCCACGGCAACTGGCCCTGATAAGCCACCGTAGCTCTCCATCTGGGTGTTCATTGAGCACGGCTCCCTTGAACTCCGGATACAAACGATCCAGGAACAAGGTCAGGGTGGTGAGGTCGCGCTCGAAACAAAGACTGCCACCATGGCCCAACTGGTAGTGCTCAACGAATACCGGGGCCATCTACAAAATTTTAGATTAGCTTAAATTAGTGATCAACTCAAGTGTGCAAAATTTTAAGTAGGCAAAAACTGAAGTATGTATAAAACTTTGCAAATAGAGAGGAAAGACTAAGCAATTTTGCAACCATTACTATATCTTTGCTTTTATCAAGGTTTCATTTTACGCCCATCCTAACTAAGGTCTCCTATGGTCAGCCTAGGCTCTGATACCAACTTGTGACGACCTCAAATTTGATACAAATTCGAAGTGCCCATTATGTATTCCACCGCAATCCCAGAACCATTGTTGCGATATACATAACGTAGTTGGTAACCAGTTCCATAGACATTACAATACGATGGTTCAAATACAATGGTCATAGAGACCAAGTTCATATTACAACACAATATAGCAGCGGAAAATAACGTCTTTGGGTCCATGCCTTCACCCTACAGGAAATGGCGACTCATGGAGACGAGCTTAGTTCTGGTACTCTTCTTCATACCCTTCCTCCTGGTACTCTTCCCCATAGTCTGGCCAAGTTGATAGCCAGGGACACAGCCATGAGTACATTGGATGCACTCGCAAACCATCTTATAAATGAAATGATGAAGTAGATATGCAAGTTTGGTATAGTGGACTAAGCACTAAGTTTATTTGCAAAAGCTAGATTTATTTCCCAAGAATGTTCATTGGTAGAAAAGAGGTTTAGTTCTCTAAGTTCAATCTAAAGAGGAATTCCAAGTGTGTCAACCTCAAGGTCAAGTCAAGTCATTCACCCAGTTCACCGTTGTTATTTTTATTCTTGACAAAAGTCAAGTACAGCTTGCCAACTGTCCATGACCGCGGATGCGGCTATTCGAATAGTTTGAAAACCTCTGCAGAGGGGTACACTTTACCCACAAGAATCGATACATCTGCCGGGAGAAATCCACGGATCGTCATACACAAGGTATGCGGGGTTCAGATAATCAAACAAACTCTTTCACTTGTCTACTCTAGTATAGGATCCTTCCCTAGAGCCCGGGACACGGATTTCCCCGTTCCGGCGCCTCTAGTTTTGCCCACTCCGGGATGCCGGACGGATGGAAATCTTCAGGAAGGAAAATTTCCAATGACCACTTGGTTCGGAAGCAACCACGCATGGAATACTTCTATAAAGGATGAAACAAGACCTCCCATACTAGAATAAACAAGCTAGGAATAAGCCCCTTCCCATTCAGGGGTAATGTGGTCGTACAGTATGGTTGGCTCCCATAGTACATCACCCGTTGTCATTGAGAAATACATTTCATAGTTGTTAGTCAAGATTAATTTCTTTCATAAAGCCATTATGTAGGAGCAATCTCCAATTCAAGTTTCAAGTTCAAGTCACCACTTTTCAAATAGAGTTCCCCTTATAGATGGCCTCAATATTATTAGCGACTAAGCAACTACATTGAGTGATGACTACTAAATAGAGTTGGATAAACTCAGCTTGATGCTCTTGCTAAACAAGACATCACTACACTTCTATCAGTCTACTCTAGCAATTCAATCATGCAATTTACTTAAAACAAGTAGAATGCAATATTAAAACTAGGCATTGGGAGTATGAATCAAAAGATGGCTTGCCTTGGTTGGCAAAGTGTCTGGGGTATTCTTCTTCTTCTTGATAATAATCCCCTCCAATATCCTCCTCGGCAACACTAGCGTCTAATAACGAATAAACACAGAGCACACAATCACTACACAATGCTAACAACACACCAAGCACACATCTTTGTTTGCTAACAAGAGCATTCATGTTGAATTTTATGGTGTTGGATTGTAAGTTTTGCTTCTAAGTTTCCATCAAGTGTGCAAGCTAGAGTTTCTATTAAGTGTCCTATGTTGTTCACTTTCTAAGCATTGGTATTGGTTTAGGGGTACTAAGACTAGTTCAAGTGGGAGGGATCAACTAAGTGAATTGGTAAAGAGGGCAAATTAATTCTAAGCGTATGATAGGGATCTATCATTTTATGTTACTAACTAGAGTTGGGTTAGGGTCTAATTGATAACACTAACAGGGTTTGGAGTTGATTAGGGTTGACTAACAGTAAAGGATGTCAGTGGTGAGTTCACAATTTAAATTTCATGATTTTAGGAGGCTTAAACAATTTTCTAGAAATTTTCTAAGATTAATAAAGCTATGGTCACACTATTCATATCTAATTAAATTCCTAATTCAATTTGAATTCTAATCAGTCCTACAGTGTAGAGCATTTTATAAGCTTTCCAACGCATATTTATTTGCTAAAAATGGATTTGAAAAATTCTTGGAATTTAAGTTTGAAAAACACATCTGAAACAATTTTCAATTAATTCGAAAAGGCGGGAGAATAAAGAAAAACGAAACGGACCGATTTCTCACCTAACGGGCCGAGTCTGAACAGAACCCGAACGGGCCGGCCCAGAAAACGTTTCGCACGGGCGGGATTTGTTTTAAAACAAACTAACAGGTGGGGTCGGCGTGTCAGATGACTTAAGTTATCGAATCGGTATGCTATCGTCCGATCTAGATCTAACGGTTCACAGCCTTCGTGCTCGACGGAGAGGGGCGGAGCTCACCTGCGAGCAGTGAAGACGACGACGGCGACGGCGACGGGCGTAGAGGAAGAAGAACTTGACGGCGAGGGGTGGAAACGACTCCGGCGTGACTCCTCCTCCGATTCCCAGCGGCGGCTTGCTCCCAGGTGGTCGAACGCGGCGGCGCTCTCCACGTCCAGTACCTCGCCGGCGGGGCTGGCGTCGTTGAACTAGAGCAAGCGGGGCGAAACGAGCGTGTCTAGAAGGTAGCTGGGGACGGGGCGAGTTGGTTCGTTTGATCAGCGGGGCCTTTTATAGGCCGGAGCGTCGAGGGCGCGGGTGTCCAGAAGCTCGCCGGAGCGGGGGCCCTAGGCGCGTGCGTCGAGCGACACTGGGCACGGCGGCCTTGCTCGCGTGCTGGGGGGCTTCGGTCTCGACTGCGGCATGCTGTGGGTCGGCGCTGGCGAGGGCAGGGTGGTCGGCGACGTGCAGAATGCTAGGAAGAAGAGAGGGGGGTCCTGGGTGCTGCCTCCTCTTCTCCTCCCTTTCTCACGGCTCGGGTCGGGGCTGGGGGTGATGGGCTCGACCGAGGCATCGTCCAGGAGCATGGCAACAGGGTTTGGGCGAGCAAGAACAGTGAAGCTCACAGTGATCAAGATTTTCCCGATTTTTATCCTCCAGGTGTTCGACGAAATGTTCGCAAGAAGTTTAAATTCGAATTTTTCAAATTTTCCACTTTGGGTGATCAACATATTGGCCAAGGTTTCCAGTCATATTTTTGTTACAAGGAAATGTTGACTTTTGCAGAAATCTTATTTGCATTTTTGAGTATAGTCACTGTTTCAGATTCAAACTTTGGTTGAAGTTTGAGTGATGTTCTGATTTGAATTTTTAGTAGCCACTGCTTGGTTGAGTTTGTATGTGACTTGGTGAAGCTCAACTCACTGGCCAAACATGGAGGTGAGTTACAGATTTCTTAATCCAAGGGCTCAAAGTAGGGTAGTCAAACAGATTTCCTAGATCATCTTATTCTTCTCTTTTTCTTTCATATTTTTATTTCTGGTTTCTTTGATGCTTATAAATTGTCTCAATTTCTTCTGTTGGTTAACTTAGAATTAACTAACTAGTGCACAACCAAAATTAACACACATAAAATCATAGAAAACATATAATAGAAAATACATGTATGCATGAAATAATAGATAAAAAGTTTTATCTGGGTCCAAAATTTGGTATTTTAATTAATAAGAAGTGGATTACAATTTCTGAGTCGTTACATAATAGTAGCAATAGTAAACAGTAGGAACAAATACTGTAGGTATAGGGATGGATGTACGGGCGTTGCATGGATAAGATAATTTATGAAATCAATGAGACATGGGCATTGCAGATAAATAATGATAAAGCATCCTAGTACAAACAATCATAGGCATGTGTTTCGTATATAGTTGTACGTGCTCACAAGGAGAAACTTGCACAACATCTTTTGTCCTACCAGCCTGTTGCAGCAGGGCCTCAAGGGAAACTTCTGGTAATTAAGGTACTCCTTTTAATAAAGTACCGGAGCAAAGCATTAACACTCGGTGAACACATGTGATCCTCACATCGTAGCCATCCCCTCCGATTATCCTAATTTCTGTCACTTTGGGGCCTCGGGTTCCGGACAACAATATGTGTATACAACTTGTAGGTAAGACCATAAACAACAAGTATCATCATAGAAATAATAACATGTTCAGATCTGAAATCATGGCAATCGGGCCCAAAGTGACAAGCATTAAGCATAACAAGTTACAACAAAGTCATAAGCACTAATAGAAGATACTAGGCACTATGCCCTATCAATCTCATATCAAATTACATGAACAATCTCATCCAATCCCTTCCATCCCCTCACCTACAGTGGGGGAATTACTCACACATGGATGGGGGAGTCGTGGATGGTCGATGGAAGGACGTCGGTGATGATGGTGATGAAGATCTCCTCCAAATCCCCGTCCCGGCAGGGTGCCAGAATGAAGTTTCTGGTTCCGAATCGCGGTTTCTGATGGCGGCGGCGTAGCGGAAGTCTATCTGGGAAAAACGCCATCTCCCCGATATTTTCAGGTAAAGGGGTATATGTAGGCGGAAGGAGGGGTCGAGGCGACGGCCGAGCCGCCCTCACACCAGGTGGGCGCGGCCAGGCCTGGGCCGCGCCCCCTGTGTGTGAGGAGGCCTCGTGCCTCTCCTCCGTCTCGTCTTCTGGCTCTGTGGGTCTTCTGGTGAAATAGGATGTTTGCTGATTTTTCCCGAATTTTTACTGAAAGTTGGATTTCTGCACAAAAACGAGACACCAGAGCAATTCTGCTGAAAACAGCGTTAGTCCGCATTAGTTGCATTAAAAACACACAAATTAGAGGAGAAACAATAGCAAAAGTGTTCGGGAAAGTAGATACGTTTTGGACGTATCAGTGAACCTCACCAATATGCTAAACTAACTATGTCTGTGGTACAGGATTATAGATTCAGTTGGTCTTTGCCGAACCCCATGGTTTATTATAAAATTTACAATAAAACTGTGGACTTGCCCTTTGATGTTTTCTGTGCAGCTATTAGAGTACCACAGTGGGGATCACGTGAAAAGATAAAGGAGCGGCCCAGGCAGTTGATGGACTTGTATGAAGAGATTTGCCAAGGAAAAAGCTTCTCAGAAGAAAGTGGTAAAATTCGGAGTATTCATTTCCCATCTATTCGATATTTTGCCTATTTTATTGCCAAGTGTGTTCTTGCTAGGAAGACTGTAAACAAGTTATCCTCTTATGATTTAGCCTTTATTTCAGCTGCTTTGAGATAGGATAGGACTTATAATTTGGGTGCTTTGATAGCTTTCTATCTTGCTACTAACCGCGTGAAAGGGGGAGTTTGTGGAGGTCTTATTGCTTCTCGTTTATTAGCTTTGCATGGTGTAGTTCCGCATGATTTGGACATTTAGTTCTCCATAGAGAGGCTTGATCTTAATTCTATGATACATCATAAGTTTGTTTCTTCTCGGGCTTGGTTGGGTAACTTGTCTTATGAGATAACCTTTTTCAAGAAATCAGTCTGGAGAGTAGTTAAGTCTGATCGATCAGTCCATTTGCCTGCACCTCTTTTGTTTAACCTTGATGGCAGGAATGGATGGTCACTCATGGAGGATGAGCTTGACGCGTACATGGAGGAGCACCCTCAGCACGTACACGAGGATGGAGAGGGTACTGAAGATAATTCTGTCCAGCCCTCTAGCACTTGGGAGTTCCCATACCAGCAATCCTATTTTGATTATGGACCTTCTGCTTCATCTTCACGAGAGCCTGATTATGATCACACCACCGACGACCCACCAGCCTGGGGCGATTACCAGCATTGGGATTGATCTCCACTTAGGCCAAAAGCCTAAGCTTGGGGGGAGGTACGCCGACAACTCACTCATCTATATATCATATTTTGTCAGTACTTTGTATATCCATGTTTTGCTTTCTTTCTCTTTGTTCTTCTTGTTCTTATTT
Organism: Dactylis glomerata; assembly: GCA_007115705.1. Taxonomy (NCBI): domain Eukaryota; kingdom Viridiplantae; phylum Streptophyta; class Magnoliopsida; order Poales; family Poaceae; genus Dactylis; species Dactylis glomerata. Next base: position 4,519,075 of record QXEO01000173.1, on the reverse strand, counting down.
CTGCTTTCCAAAACACAAAGAGACCAAAAATATTTCCGTTGTTTTTCTTTGTTTGTCTCTTTAGTTTTCTAGTTTTGGTTTGCTTTACTTTCTATTTTCAGCTTGGTATTCGAAAAATCCAAAAAGATTTTGCTTTGTTTGCTGTTTCCTTTTGTTCTTGTCTTAAAATTCGAAAACCCAAAAATATTTGTTGTTCTTTTCTAGTTTTGTAAAGTTTGCTACATAGTTCGGTCTCTCGTGACTCCATTGGAGCTTGGTTATCACTTCATATTATTCAAGCCACACAAGTGAAAGGCAATAATGACGACATATGACAATTTGAGATGTGGTGAGAGGCTGGTATGAACTCTATTTGTTTTCATTTTTGTACATATACTTATTTATATGGACGTGCTTAGCTTGTTCGTGTAAGGTGTATGTTATTTAATGGATGCTTAGTAGTTCTTGCTCTCATATGATTAGTTCCAATTTACTAATAGTTTGTAGTGTGTCATGTAGATGTTTGCTTGCATTGTTTTATTCATAAAATGATATGACATTGTGGTATCCTCCTCTGAAAAGTTTCATTTGAATCGACTTGGCACATGCTCAAGCATGCATATGACTGAACAAAAAGTCAATTAAGCCTTGATGATTTACTTTGCCTCAGAGCTCTTGTACCATTTTTTATGCCTATATTAATTTTCTTTTGTCGCAAGCATGATTATGACAGTTACTGCTCTCTCGATTGTCGCTTCCCAGTCTTTTGCTAGCCTTCACCTATACTGAGAGGGAATACTTCTTGTGCATCCAATTCCCGAAAACCAAGTTATTCCAAAGAGTCCACTATAAATTCCTATGCATGGTATTTCAAACCATTCCAAGTAAATTTTCATGTGCTATCTTTCAAAACCTTCAAATACTTCTCATTTTGTGCCACTGTTTTTAGCTCATGAGGACGTAGTGGTCGGGTTTGCTATCTTCCATATTGAATTAAGTACCCCTCGACTTGCATGCTTCATCTGCTCATCATTAATTTTGCAAGGGAGCTGGTCAGACCATTGTAACCTTAAAAAAAGAGAAAAGGAAGAAAAAAGGCACTCCTCCATGGTATGTGAAAGTTGGTGGGCACCCGATGGAATCGGTTAGCCATGGTTTGTGAAAGGAAAAGTGGTGAGGAGTGCCAGGCTTTATAAAAGAGCACAATTGTGCCAATTTTTCAAAGAACTCGGAACCGCTCTCAACTTGTTTAGTATGGAAGATAACAAGAACCCCATTGCCAGTCGTTGACAAGAACAACCACCTCTCAAAACAATTTTTTATCTCTATTTTACAAATGAAAAGCTCTAGCACATGTTAAATTCCTACTTCCCTCTGCGAAGGGCCCTTCTTTTACTTTATGATTGAGTCTTCATCTTCTAACTTTAAGCACTTTCTTGAGAGCATGGCTGTCGTTCTTAGTGCAATGTGCTTGTCCCAGAACACGGTTAATTGTGGTATAACTTTGATGCTTGTATCTTTGATATTCCTACTTCTAGTATTCTCTTGAACTTCAGAGGTGCCTTGGCATTTATGTTTTGCTCCACAAATATAGGCAAGCGAGATACCACTCTGATGCCGAGTAAATGACCGGCCCGTTGGGAACCCCAAGAGGAAGGTGTGATGAATATAGCAGCAAGATTTTCCCTCAGTACAAAACCAAGGTTTGTCGATCAGGAGAGGAAAGAGCCAAACAACTGAAGGTGATGCCCACTAGCTTGCGACAGCTCCGGACAATTTATAAGGTGCCTCGTCCAAGCTTTGCTTTGCGAGCGGCAACGTGGAACTTGCACACAACACAACCAAATACTTTGTTCCCAACTTACGATGAGGTTGTCAATCTCACCAGTTTGCTTGAAACAAAGGGTATGAGCGTATCGAGTGGAAAGTGATAATAGTATGCGAGTAAAGTAAACAGGTGATAGCAATATAAAGGAAATAGGACCAGGGTCCACAGTTCACTAGCGGTGTCTCTCCATAGGAAAAATAATACATGGTGGGTAAACAAATTACAGTTGTGCAATTGATAGAATAAAGATAAGCGTGATATGTCAAGAAGATCACTATGAGATTTACTCCAGTTGTGGCGCGGGTCAGGCCAGGTGATGACCCACAAGTATAGGGGGTGTATCGTAGTACTTTCGATAAATAAGAGTGTCGAACCCAACGAGGAGCAGAAGGTGTTGATGAGCAGTTTTGATCAAGGAATCACTGTAAATACTAGCAAACAGGTTTTCAGGGGTATTTGGTAATATGAGTAAATAAAGTGCAAGTAAATAAAAGACAGTAGTAACAATTGCAGCAAGTGGCCCAATCCTTTCTTCAGCAAAGGACAAGCCGGTTGTGTACTTATAATAACCAAACGTTCTCGAGGACACACGGGAGTTTCGGTCAAGAGCTTTCGCTTCATAGAGCCAATAGTATTTATTGGTTTGATAGGTGTTATGGGGGTGAACCTGTGCTAGCGCACTACCCTTACTAGGATAAATACACACTTGTGATTATACCCCTTGCAAGCATCCGCAAATACAAGAAAGTAAATAAGATAAATCTAACCACAGCCTTAAACTCTAAGATCCTACGCTCCCTGGTGCAATGGTTTCCCAACGGAGGTTTAGGTTTCTGTCACTCCAGCAACCCCACAATCGGTAGCCAAATACACAATGCATCTCACTAGGCCCATAAATGGTGAAGTATCATGTAGTCGACGTTCACATGACACCACTAGTGAAATAGCACCACAACAATATCAAACCATTAAATATTTCTCAACAATAATTCACTACTAACATCTTGACTTCTCCCATGTCCTCAAGAACTAAATGAACTACTCACAAGACATCATATGGATCATGATCAGAGGTGAAATAATGGTAAATAACAATCTGAACATAAACCTTAACTCAACGGTTCCACTCAATAGCATCAACTACAAGAGTAATCAACACCGGGAAAGTTTCCCCTATGAATATAACAAGATCCAACTCAAGATGTTACAGCGGGATGGCGTGGTGATGGTGGAGATGAAGGTGCTGGTGATGGAGATGATGATGATGATCCCGATGAAGTCCGGTGCGGTGGTGATGACGATGGCGACGATCTCCCCTCTTCGGGAAGGAATTTCCCCGGCAGATTTCTCCCTGCCGGAGAGCTTTCTCTCTTTGGTGTTCTCCGCCCCGCAGAGGCGGCTGTGTCTAACTCTGAGCCCCCCTTGACTTAGGTTTTCGGGGACGATGATGTACGCGAAGGGGCGAGACCAAAGGTGGGCCAGGGCGGCCTCACGCAGGGCCCGCGCGGCCAGGGGGCTGGCCGCGCCACCCTGGCGTGTGGGGCCCCCCTGGCTCCTCTCGACTCCTCCTTCTGGCTTCCTGAGTCTTCTGGGAAAATATAATTTCTGGGTATTTTCTGGAATTTTCCTGATCTTCAAAATATTGTCTCTTGATGGTCCTTTTTCCAGCAGAATCCTGACTCCGGCAGCAACTCCTCCGATGATCATCAAACATGTGAAAGCAAAGGAAATAACATAAGTATCATATCTAAATATGAAATATATCAATAAATAACAGTAAATTATGATACAAAATAGTGATGCAAATTGGACGTATCAACCCCCCAAGCTTAGACCTCGCTTGTCCCCAAGCGAAAACTAAACTCGGTAAACATGACCACAGGTTTATGGAGTGAAGTGTCGATAATCAAAATACGGATAAGAAGCATCACATTTACCAAGGCACAAATTATAATAGACAGCAACTTCCCTTTATAAGATATAGACTTGCAATAGGTAAAAGGGAATCACATGTAAAGATGCACAAGGTAAACTATAATTGGCAATGGCAAACCTTAGTTCTTGGTCAAGAATGGAGAACAAACTATTCTCTCTTTTAAAACGGAGCCTTTTAAAACGGAGCTAATATAGCAAAGACTATATGCCCAACAAAGTAAACTTTTGCAACCATAGAAAGCTTTAAAAGATGTATTCCTTCAGACAAAAGCATTATACAAAACAAGGAAGATAATAAACATGATTAAACGGATCAACATATGGATGAGTGAAACATAACAACTCAAATGCTTGCTTGAGATAGAGGGAAATAAGTTGACTCAACATAAAAGTAAAAGATAGGCCCTTCGCAGAGGGAAGCAGGGATTAAACATGTGCTAGAGCTTTTCATTTGTAAAACAGAGGTAAAAAGTTATTTTGAGAGGTGGTTGCTTTTGTCAACGACTAGCAGCAGAGTTCTTGATATCTTCCATACTAAACAAGTGAGAGCAGTTCCGAGATGTTTGATTAATTGGCACTTTGGTGCTCTTTTATAGCTTTGCACTCCTCCCCACCTTTTTTCTTTCTCAAACCATGGCTAACCGATTCCATCGGGTGCCGACCAACTTTCACATTCCATTGGAGGAGTGCCTTTTTCTTTCTTTTTCTTTTTGAGATTATAATGGTCTGACCAGCTCCCTTGCAAAATTAATGACGAGCAGATGAAGCTGCCTAGTCGAGGGGTACTTAATTTAGTATGGAAGATAACAAACCCATCCACTACGTCCTCATGAGCTAAAAACAGTGGCACAAAATGAGAAGTGTTTGAAGGTTTTTGAAAGGTAGCACATGAAAATTTACTTGGAATGGCTTGAAATACCATGCATAGGAATTTATAGTGGACTCTTTGGAAGTGACTTGGCTTTTGGGAATTGGATGCACGAGAAGTATTTCCTCTCAGTACAGGTTTTTGGCTAGCAAGGCTGGGTAGCAAGCATAAGAGTTGCATGAAACAAACAAACATACATATAATAAGAACAATCAGGCAAACTCCCTTGAAGGTACAATGATTTTAACTTTAAGAATAACAATGCTTATAAGCCAAACATAAGGGAAAACTGAAGTGATGTAACTGCAAGCACTTCTTTATTCTTTTCTACTCAAACCTCAAGGTAAAGTTGCTACTGACCAAGCTAGGTTTGCCAAAACCAACTAAATCTACTCATGTTCCCAATGTGATACCAATACCAATCAACAAGACTAGTCATACAAGAGAGATTGCAAACTAACATAAAGTGTGCGAAAAGTAAACGATAAAACTTCTCATTAATATTTTATTACCGCAACTCACACCAAGGGATACATAGATAACCAACTAAGGAGGATACTTCCAAACTGCAAACTATTCTATATGATAACTTCTCTATTCATGATACAACTCTACTTGAAAAGTAAATGAGCAAAAGGTAATGATGTGATACCGAGGCACTCCCCCAAGCTTGGAACAAGCCAAGGGGGATGCCTATACCGATGACAAATTACTCCTTTGGCGGTATTGGAAGCAGCCTTGGATTAATGAAATATTCCTGCATCCTGCGAAGCCTGAGATTCTCTTCTTGAAGCATCTCCGCCTCCCTCTTCAAAGCTTGATATTGAGTGCAAAACTCAAAAGTGACCAGCATGCCGTGTTCTATCACGGGCATGGAGTCAAGATCCAAAACATGATATGTTGGTCCCTGCAAATCATGAGGAAAGATACGCCTAGCTTTCGTTGGGCCTTCAAAAGCAGGGTTTTTCGGTCTTGCTCTTCCAGGATCTAGCTCCTCCTTCCACTTCTGGCGCTGGTGATCATCTACATAGGGCCCCTTGCCCTTGTTGTCACTTGGAGAGGCCATGACTCTCCCAAGTTTAAGATCAACTCCTGACAGAAACAGCTCGAAACAAAACACGACGAGAAAGCGATATACAGACCTCGGGGACTCCGGGGGGTTAAATAGGCGAAAATTATACATCGAAACGAAATCACAGGAGGAAACCGGGACGAAAACGAGTTCCGGGGTGTTCTCACACCTAGGTGGCGCGGCCAGGGGTGGGCCCGCACCACCTGTGTGTGAGACACACACGGACTCTTTTTTCTGCCCTTTTTCGTCTCGTGATTTTTCATATTTAGTAAAAACAGCAAAAATATTAAAGGAAGAACTTTTCGCGAAACTTTTCTGACTAGAACTGTTACCTATTCGCAAGCGAACTCTGCAGATACCTGCAATTTGTCTTGGATGAATTCTTCCGGAGAAACTGTTTCAATAACATCAACATCTTCATTACAAGAATCTCTAGAAATATAATGCTTGAGTCTTTGCCCATTCACCACTTGTGTAGAGTCATCTTTCAATGAAGCGATCTTTATAGCACCTGAGCGGTACACTTCCACAATAACATATGGTCCTTCCCATTTAGAAAGTAATTTTCCTGCAAAAAATCTGAGACGAGACCTATACAAAAGAACTTTCTCACCAACATGAAACTCTCTCTTAAGAATTCTCTTATCATGCCATTGCTTGACTTTCTCTTTGAAAAGTCTGGCATTCTCATACGCTTCGTTTCTCCACTCATCAAGAGAACTCAAATCTAACAACCTTTTCTTACCGGCTAGTTTAAAATCTTTGTTAAGCTCTCTCACTGCCCAAAAAGCTTTGTGTTCTAATTCTAAGGGCAAGTGACACGCTTTTCCGTAAACCATCTTATAAGGAGACATACCCATGGGATTCTTATAAGCAGTTCTATAAGCCCATAAAGCGTCGTTTAACTTACTAGCCCAGTTTTTCCTAGATCTATTGACAGTCTTCTGCAAGATAGACTTGATCTCCCTATTTGAAAGCTCTACCTGCCTACTAGTTTGGGGATGATAAGCAGAAGCAATTCTATGATTGACATCATATTTAGCAAGAGTTTTTCTAAAACTACCGTCAATAAAATGAGAACCTCCGTCAGTCATAAGATATCTAGGCACTCCGAACCTAGGAAAAATAACATCCTTAAGCATTTTCAACGAGGTCTCACCATCGGCACTCTTTGTAGGTATGGCTTCTACCCATTTAGTAACATAATCAACAGCAACAAGTATATGGGTATAGCCTTTTGAAGGAGGAAAAGGACCCATAAAGTCAAATCCCCAACAATCAAACAGTTCAATAACAAGAGTGTAATTCATAGGCATCTCATTGTGTCTAGAAATATTACCAACTCTTTGACATTCATCGCAAGATAAAACATACCTTCTGGCATCTTTAAAGAGGGTTGGCCAATAAAAACCTGACTGTAGAACCTTTTGTGCGGTTCTGTCTCCAGCATGATGCCCTCCGTAGGCGCTACTATGGCATTTCCTTAATATCTCTTGTTGCTCATATTCTGGTACACATCTTCTCATAATACCATCAACTCCTTCTTTATATAAATGTGGGTCATCCCAAAAATAATGCCTCAAATCATAAAAGAATTTTCTTCTTTGCTGAGCTGTAAAGGTTGGAGGCAAATACTTGGAAACAATAAAGTTAGCATAATCAGCATACCAAGGAAGGTCTCGCGAAGTTACATTTATTGCAGCCAACTGTTCATTTGGAAAACTATCATTAACAGGAATAGGATCAAAAGAAATGTTTTCCAATCTAGACAAATTGTCAGCCACAGGATTTTCAGCACCTTTCCTATCTACGATATGCAAATCAAACTCTTGTAAAAGCAACACCCATCTAATAAGCCTAGGCTTAGCATCCTTCTTAGTCATAAGATATCTAATAGCAGCGTGATCAGTATGAATAGTAACTTTAGAATCAACAATATAAGATCTAAACTTATCACATGCAAAAACAACAGCAAGAAACTCTTTCTCAGTAGTAGCATAATTCTTTTGAGCAGCATCAAGAGTCTTACTAGCATAATGAATAACATTCAACTTATTATCTACGCGTTGTCCAAGAACAGCACCAACAGCAAAATCACTAGCATCACACATAATTTCAAAAGGTAAATTCCAATCAGGTGGTTGAACAATAGGAGCAGTTGTTAAAGCCTTCTTAAGAGTTTCAAAAGCTTCCTTACAATCACCATCAAAGACAAATGGTACATCCTTTTGAAGAAGATTGGTAAGAGGCTTTCAAATCTTAGAGAAATCTTTAATAAACCTCCTATAAAAACCAGCATGACCAAGAATACTACGAATACCTTTAACATCTCTGGGACAGGGCATTTTCTCAATTGCTTCCACTTTTGCTCTGTCAACTTCAATACCTCTTTTCAGAAATTTTATGTCCAAGGACAATTCCTTCATTTACCATAAAGTGGCATTTCTCCCAATTAAGAACAAGGTTAGTTTCTTCGCACCTCTGCAAAACTTTATCAAGGTTGTGCAAACAATTATCAAAAGAAGTTCCATAGACGGAGAAATCGTCCATGAAGACCTCCACAATTTCTTCACAAAAGCCATGAAAAATAGCAGACATGCATCTTTGAAAAGTAGCAGGAGCATTGCATAAACCAAACGGCATACGTCTATAAGCATAAGTTCCATAAGGACAAGTAAAAGTGGTTTTCTCTTGATCATCCTTCTTAACAGCAATTTGAGAAAAACCAGAAAAACCATCAAGGAAACAAAAATGAGTCTTCTTAGACAACCTTTCTAGCATTTGATCTATAAACGGTAAAGGGTAATGATCTTTCTTAGTAACTTTGTTTACCTTCCTATAATCAATGCACATTCTATAACCAACTACTACCCTTTGAGGAATAAGCTCGTTATTCTCATTAGGCACAACAGTCATACCTCCTTTCTTAGGAACGCAATGAACAGGACTAACCCATCTACTATCAGCAATAGGATAAATAATACCAGCATCAAGGAGTTTTAATACCTCGTTTCTTACCACATCCTTCATCTTGGGAATTAGGCGGCGTTGATGCTCCACAACTGGCTTCGCATCTTTCTCCATATTAATGGCATGCTGACATAAAGTGGGAGAAATCCCTTTTAAATCATCAAGAGTATATCCCATAGCTCCTCGGTGTTTCCTCAATATCTCCAATAATCTTTCTTCTTCCTTTCCTAAAAGTTTAGAACTAATAATAACAGGATATATTTTCTTATCATCCATATAAGCATATTTGAGATTATCAGGCAAAGGCTTTAATTCAAACACAGGATCTTCTTTAGGTGGCAAAGTGGTACCAAGATCCTCCACAGGTAGATTATGCTTGAGTAATGGTGGTTGACGAAGGAGAATATCGTCAATCTCTTCTCTTTCCTTGCTGAAAACATCACTTTCGTGATCTTCCATGAATTGCTGCAAGGCATTATTAGGGGCAAGAGCAATAGAAGCAAGCTGTTCAACTCGAAAATTTTCATTAGGCGTGTCATTTTCATAAGAAGTCTTAGCAAACTTGGAAAAATTAAACTCATAAGACTCTCCATTAAACTTAGTAAAAAAAATTCTCCTTCTTACAATCTATCACGGCGCCACAGGTGTTCAAAAATGGTCTACCAAAAATAATAGGACAAGTTTTACTAGCCTCCTTACCAAGTACTAGAAAATCAGTAGGGTATTTAGTCTTACTGCAAAGAACTTCCACATCTCGAACAATACCAAGAGGCCAAACAGTCTCTCTGTTAGCAAGCTGAACAACCACATCAATATCTTCAAGTTCACAAGCGCCTATCTCGTGCATAATTTCTTTGTAAAGCTCTAAAGGAATATCACTTGCACTAGCACCAATATCACATAAACCATAATAGCAATGATCTCCAATCCTGACAGAAATAACAGGAACACTTGCTTTCCCATGCTTTTTAGGATGTGAAAGAATGTTAGAAGCATCTTCACAAAAAAGAATATATTCATCCCCTACATCTTTAGTAACAAGATCCTTCAATATAGCTACAGGAGACTTAATAGTAATTTGCTCATCAGGTTCTGCAGCTTTCTTAGTACTTTTATTAGACACACTTACCAAAGTAGAATATTTCTTTACCTTAGCAGGGAAAGGTGTCTTCTCAAAATAAGGTTCAGGCACAATGCTATCAACAGTACAAACTTCAGTAGCTACAGCAGGAATATGACTAATAGAATCTTTATAAGGCGCATAATATTTGTTCCAATCTTTCTTTGGAACATCAATATAAGAGGCAAAAGCCTTAAGACAATTAGCAAGTATTTGTGAATCAAGACCATAAGCAGTGCTAACACTATGAAAGTCATCGGTTCCCATAAAAGATTTAATGCATTCATAATCATAGTTTATACCCGACTTCCTACCTTTGTCGTTTTCCCAACCTTCAGCATTCTCTTGTATACGGTCAAGAAGTTTCCACTTAGCATCTTCTTTCATATGAGTAAATGATCCAAAGCAAGAAGCATCAAAATAATCCTTATCAGGAAGAGTAAGCCGCGCATAAAAATTATCAATAACAATATTATTGGGGAGCTCATGAATGGGGCATTTGAGCATTAGTAACTTCAATCTCCCCCACGCTTGGGCAATACTCTCTCCATCATGAGGCCAAAAATTATATATCCTGTTACAGTCTTTATGAATTTCACTTGGGGGATAAAACTTAGAATAAAAGAGAGGCACAATATCCTCCCATGCCATAGATGGACCATCTTGGAGTAGTCGATACCACTCTTCAGCTCTGCCTTTCAATGATAATGAGAATAATTTCTTCTTAACCTGGCTTGGTGAAATACCTGCACATCTGAACAACTCGCATAATTCATGTATAAATAATAAGTGATCACCCGGATGGACAGTTCCATCTCCTGAATAGCAGTTATCCATAATACGCCCAACAATTTTCATAGGTATTTTAAAAGGATCAATTTCAGCAGGCGGTGGTGGTGGTGGTTCCTCCGCATGTGCAGAAGTAGTAGTAGTGTTTGTGTTTCCAAATAGGAAACCAAATGGAGAGTTCTCCATAGCAGAGTAAAACAAAAATAAAAGACAAAATAAAAACAATACTCACAGCGACGGTTACCTTTACCAATTCCAGTCTTCAATAGCGCTAAGCTCCCCGGCAACGGCGCCAGAAAATAGTCTTGATGACCCACAAGTATAGGGGGTGTATCGTAGTACTTTCGATAAATAAGAGTGTCGAACCCAACGAGGAGCAGAAGGTGTTGATGAGCAGTTTTGATCAAGGAATCACTGTAAATACTAGCAAACAGGTTTTCAGGGGTATTTGGTAATACGAGTAAATAAAGTGCGAGTAAATAAAAGACAGTAGTAACAATTGCAGCAAGTGGCCCAATCCTTTCTTCAGCAAATGACAAGCCGGTTGTGTACTTATAATAACCAAACGTTCTCGAGGACACACGGGAGTTTCTGTCAAGAGCTTTCGCTTCATAGAGCCAATAGTATTTATTGGTTTGATAGGTGTTATGGGGGTGAACCTGTGCTAGCGCACTACCCTTACTAGGATAAATACACACTTGTGATTATACCCCTTGCAAGCATCCGCAAATACAAGAAAGTAAATAAGATAAATCTAACCACAGTCTTAAACTCTAAGATCCTACGCTCCCTGGTGCAATGGTTTCCCAATGGAGGTTTAGGTTTCTGTCACTCCAGCAACCCCACAATCGGTAGCCAAATACAAAATGCATCTCACTAGGCCCATAAATGGTGAAGTATCATGTAGTCGACGTTCACATGACACCACTAGTGAAATAGCACCACAACAATATCAAACCATTAAATATTTCTCAACAATAATTCACTACTAACATCTTGACTTCTCCCATGTCCTCAAGAACTAAACGAACTACTCACAAGACATCATATGGATCATGATCAGAGGTGAAATAATGGTAAATAACAATCTGAACATAAATCTTAACTCAACGGTTCCACTCAATAGCATCAACTACAAGAGTAATCAACACCGGGAAAGTTTCCCCTATGAATATAACAAGATCCAACTCAAGATGTTACAGCGGGATGGCGTGGTGATGGTGGAGATGAAGGTGCTGGTGATGGAGATGATGATGATGATCCCGATGAAGTCCGGTGCGGTGGTGATGACGATGGCGACGATCTCCCCTCTCCGGGAAGGAATTTCCCCGGCAGATTTCTCCCTGCCGGAGAGCTTTCTCTCTTTGGTGTTCTCCGCCCCGCAGAGGCGGCTGTGTCTAACTCTGAGGCCCCCTTGACTTAGGTTTTCGGGGACGATGATGTACGCGAAGGGGCGAGACCAGAGGTGGGCCAGGGCGGCCTCACGCAGGGCCCGCGCGGCCAGGGGGCTGGCCGCGCCACCCTGGCGTGTGGGGCCCCCCTGGCTCCTCTCGACTCCTCCTTCTGGCTTCCTGAGTCTTCTGGGAAAATATAATTTCTGGGTATTTTTCTGGAATTTTCCTGATCTTCAAAATATGGTCTCTTGATGGTCCTTTTTCCAGCAGAATCCTGACTCCGGCAGCAACTCCTCCGATGATCATCAAACATGTGAAAGCAAAGGAAATAACATAAGTATCATATCTAAATATGAAATATATCAATGAATAACAGTAAATTATGATACAAAATAGTGATGCAAATTGGACGTATGACCAGGCCGCGCCAGGGGCTGGTTTGGCCGCCCCAGCCATCTCCTCAACCCCTCCTTCCGCCTACATATACCCTCTGACCTAAAAATATCGGGGGGTTCGGCGTTTTCCCCAGATAGAGTTCCACTGCGCCGCCACCATCAGAAACCGCGATTCGGAACCAAAAACTCCATTCTGGCACCCCTGTCGTGACGGGGATTTGGAGGATATCATCGACATCATCATCACCAAAGCCTCTCCATCAACCATCCATGATTCCCCCATCCATGTGTGAGTAATTCCTGATGTAGGTGAAGGGGATGGTAGGGATTGGATGAGATCATTCATGTAATTGTTATGAGATTGTTAGGGCATGGTGCCTATTACCCATTGTTAGTGCTTATGACATTGTTGCAACTTGTTGTGCTTAATGCTTGTCACTTTGGGCCCGAGTGCCATGATCTCAGATCTGAATCTGTTATTGTTTTATGATGAGAATTGTTGTTTATGATCTTATCTGCAAGTTGTATACACATATCGTTGTCCAGAACCCGAGGCCCCAAAGTGACAATAATTGGGATAACCGGAGGGGATGGCTGTGATATGAGGATCACATGTGTTCACTAAGTGTTAATGCTTTGCTCCGGTACTTTATTAAAAGGAGTACCTTAATTACCAGTAGATTCCCTTGAGGCCCCGCTGCAAACGGGCTTGTAGGACAGAAGATGTCGTGCAAGTTTCTCATTGCGAGCACGTACGACTATATAAGGAACACATGCCTATGGTTGTTTAGTACTAGGACGCTTTATCATTATTTATCTGCAATTGCCCATGTCTTGATTATTACATGAATTATCTTGTCGATGCAACGCCCGTTCATCCATCCCTATGCCTACAGTATTTAATCCTACTGTTTACTATTGATACCATTACTGTCTTTACTTTACTATTGCTATTACTATTTTACTACTGTCACCACTATAAAACTGTTGCTACTAATAAACCGCTACAAGCAAGTCTGTTTCCAGGTGCAGCTGAATTGACAACTCATCTGTCAAGGCTTATAAATATTCTTTGGCTCCCCTTGTGTCGAATCAATAAATTTGGGTTTTACTTCCCTCGAAGACTGTTGCGATCCCCTATACTCGTGGGTCATCAGAGATCACCAAAACGAGCTCGGCGTCGAAGTCCTGCCGCCAAGCCATCTAGAATTGCTCCCTCTTATGGCTCTAATGGCGACGACACCTCTGGAAGCGTGGCAATCTCAGAGGAAATCTGCTAGCTGTCTCTAATGGCGACGACGACGGTGGCCTTTCTTGTGGACTTGGTGGCGGAACCTCGTGAACATCTAGTTTCTTGTTATGTTAATTTTCACTGAATTCATCTCTGTAAATGCAAATCTCAAAAATGAAAAACAATAAATGTAGATTTCAGATCTGAAATTATAGGAGAAACACTAAATCTGAAAGTTCATAATATTTAGTTGCTTCAGACTTACAGAAGCTAGTTAGTAACACAAAAGTGGGATAAACTTTCTACAAGTTCAAAGCCCGCTTTAGCCTTGTCTATACAAAAGCTATTTTTCAGAGTTAGTCTAACACTAACTGTACTTAACTGAACAAACTAGGGGAGAGCAGCCTTCATGGAAGTTGGTATACCAAAATGCTGCGAAGGGCTAAAGTTCATTGCTAAATCAACCGGAATTGAACGATTTCCCTTCCTGCCTAACTCCTGCTGCTTTTCTCCATTCAGCATGCACGTCGTGGCTTCCCCTTCCTCGGGCGGCTGTGCTCGCCCTTGGGGGCGGGGGAGGAGGGTTTTCCGCGCTTGCCCTTGGGGGAGGAGGGCTTTCCGCGCTTGTGGGAGGGGTGTCTGGTTGAACTTGACCAGCAGCGTCGCCGCGAGGCATTATTCGAACGAGTAGTACGTCAGCTCTTGATACGGGTCGTATGTCCTGGTGAACCGCAGTCGCAATGCTAGATTAGTGTAGTTGTGGTTCGCCGGCGGTGCATAAGCCAGTGATATCTTAGATCTCGATATGGACTGCTTCCTTGCCCGCTGATGGCGTGTAGATTACACCCCGTTGGGAACCCCAAGAGGAAGGTATGATGAGCACAGCAGCAAGTTTTCCCTCAGTTGTGAAACGAAGGTTTACCGAACCAGTAGGAGAAAGCAAAACTTCAGAAGGTTGATGCTTGCTAGCTTCGCGACAGCTCCGGACAATTTATATGGCGCCTCGTCCAGGGCTTTGCTTTGCACCAGCAGCAACGTGAAACCTGCACACAACACAACCAAGTACTTTGCCCCAACTTACGATGAGGTTGTCAATCTCACCGGTTTGCTGTAAATAAAGGATTAAGCGTATCGAGTGGTAAAAGGTAATAGTATGCAAGAAAGTAAATAAGCAAGTAAAGTAAACGGTAATAGCAATGTAAAGGAATTGGACCGGGGTCCACAGTTCACTAGTGGTGTCTCTCCATAAGATAAATAGCAACATGCTGGGTAAACAAATTACAGTTGGGCAATTGATAGAATAAAGATAACATACATATGTCATGAGGATCACTATGAGATTCACTCTGGGCATTACGACAAAATACATAGACCGTAATCTAACTGCATCTATGACTAATAATCCAACCTCCGGATGTCGTCCGAGCAACCATTGGGTATTAAGTTGCAAGCAACAGATTATCGCCTTAAGCAAAGTGCGTAATGTAAACAATACAAATGTCCTTGAACACAAGAATGTTGTTTTCTCCCTAGTGGCAACAGCACATCTACAACCTTAGAGGTTTCTGTCACTCCCCCAGATTACTAGAGGCATGAACCCAACTATCGAGCATAAATACTCCCTCTTGGAGTCACTAGCATCTACCCGGCCAAGATATCTACTAGCAACAGAGAGCATGCAAGATCATAAACAACATAGAGATAACATAAAGATAATAATTCAGCACATCAACTTGACATAGTACCAATACTCATCGGATCCCAACAAACACAACATGTAAAATTACACAAAGATGATCTTGATCATGTAAGGCAGCTCACAAGATCTAAACATGAAGCACATGGTGGAGGAGATGACCATCTAGCTACTGCTATGGACCCGTAGTCCAAGGTAGACTACTCACACATGACTCCGGAGGTGACCATGATGATGAAGAAGGCCTCCGGTGGTGATTCCCCTCTCCGGCAGGGTGCCGGGAAGAGCTTCTGGAGCCTCCCGATCTTGCGTCGATGACGGCGGTGGCTTGCAGTATGTTTCAAGGAAAATTGATTGGGTATTTAGGTTTTTTCCATCAAGGGGAATATATAGGTGGAAGGGAGGCATCAGGAGGTGGACCAGGCGGTCTCACCCCTGGTGGCGCGGCCCAGGCCGCGCCACTCTAGGGTGTGGCCCCCCTCCATCTCATCTTTGGTCTTCGCGAAGCTTCGGTAAAAATAGGAGGTTCGGCTTTTGTTTCGTCCAATTCTGAGAATATTTCCTGTGTAGCTTTTCTGAAACACAAAAACAGCAGAAAACAGGAACTGGCACTGTGGTGTCTCGTTAGTAGGTTAGTTCCGGAAAATGCATAAAAACGCCAAGAAGTGTAACAAAACACAAAGCAAATGGTGTATAAACAAGCATGGAGCATCAAAAATTATAGATACGTTTGAGACGTATCACCCGCCGCGACTTCTTCTTGGTCTTCAACGCCGGGCAGCCGGTGCATGGCCGACGACGACGCTTCCCCAGCTTACCCCACTTCAGCTTCATAGCCCTTACCTCGAACAGAGCCGGTGAGCATCTAGACCTTGGGGAAACCCTCCACCCCGCCTCCGCCGCCCCCACCGACAATGCCAACCTGGGGAAGTTCATGACAGCCGCGCTTGGCACCTGTACACCGGCTTGGACAAGGCAAGACATTGTCTGCCGGATGGGAGCTTGAAATTTGAGCATCGTTGGCGATGACATGAACTACGGTGAGCTTAGGGTGGGGACTACGAAGTGGGGGAGTGAGACAGGGGAGGAAGACGCGTAGCAGCCTTTATCTGCCCCGTAAAAAAATAACAGTGAATGTCCATGTTTATCTACTTCGGATTTTACTGCATTTTTCTGGGTCCACTGTCAGTTAGACTGGGATTGCCATATGGGGTAAAGTACTAGATACCTCCACCCATGGCGATCTGAACCCTAAAATCGGGAAAATCACATTTGCAGTCTCCTTCCTCCCAAACCGGCGGCTTCTGGGGTTGGTCGCCCCGCCCACCGCGACTGGTCGAACCAACACCGGCCGGCTGGCATTCGACCTCCCCGGTGTTCTGCACGCAGGAATCCCTTCTCAAGGTAAGTGTAGGGTTTTCTCGTACGGATTGCCCAATGCTTCGATCTAGTAGTAGTTCAAGGGGCGGCCCTAGTTCAAGGGGAACTTTCCAAATATATTTCTACTTCTGTAATGTTAGTTCAGTAATTTTGAAATCGATATTTTGAAAAAGGAGTGGTTCATATGGTCACTATTGTATTATTTGTCAAAACAACATTCCAAATTCTTTATACAACACATATATGACCAGCATGCACCTAGCTGCACGTGTTTGCGATTGTTTTTGAAAATGACATGCTCTGTTTTCGAAAATGACATGTAGAGTTAAATTGGTCTGGATTGCCAAGTTATATTCCAGATAGGATCTTAGCTCCTGCTGCTACATAGCTGACAGAAATTTGATGCATGCATACTTCAGAAGTAATAGAGTTTCAGATCGACCTAGTTGTGAATTACCATACCAAAGCACCCTAATAACCTTAACATGCTAGCAACGTATTCAGAATTCTGTGTTGTTGAACTCTTTGTTTCGTGTAAAAATTTCTCGAACTGCAATATGTGTTGGCATGTGGAGTAATTGTTAGGGTGTTTGATTGTTTATTCAGTGGTGTCTAGTACGGAGTATTAGATAATCATAGCCAAAAAGATTTTGGTTGCTGGTAAATCCTAAACAATAATTCTTTTAAACTGCTATAAATGTTACACCTGTAATTGCCATATTTTGTAGAAACGAAATCCTGATATTTATTGGATGGTTAAAAGTTTATTCTCTGTTGCATAGAACTTTCATATTATGTCAGCACTGAAAACAACATCTTGCTGCTGAACATCCTGGCCTCCACACACGTAAGCCTCCACCATACCTTACAAGCCACATTTGTGCTACTGCCGCCGAAGCTCAGCATGTACTAATAGTGATTATAGTCCGGATGTTCAACTGTCATCGCTGCCATTTTTTCTTGAATTTTGTCTAACTCCAGCATGAACATGTTGCATATATATGGTGTGTGTATATGATACAGCTGTGGTGCTGGAATGCTATGCATTTCAATTTCTCGGTCCAACTGTCCGTGCATAACTAATTCCGCTTACTATATAGTGTATACCCCCAAGATTCATTTCGTTTTCTTCACTCGATTTGATTCCATCGCCCCCACATTATTCTAATTCCTAGTGTTCCTGTACACCCCTTTCACTGTATTATTTTTTGATGTTTATGGGCTAACTCATTGCTAGTTTGCTGCAATGGTTCTGATGTTTTAAATAGGGTGATGATAGCTCTTGAGCCAGTAATACTTTCTTTTATGACATGATCATAGGCATCTTACTGAATTTCCTTCATGCTCAAGGCTAGGTGAAAATGGCTCCATATTCTGTATAGCTGACCTGGGCGCAGAAGAGAAGCACGGCTTCTGCCGAGAGTCGGATCTCTTGGCTGTCGTCGGACGAGCCAACCCCTAGATCTTTGTAGAACTAGAATTTGACGGGAGCATAAGACTTGTACTCGACAAGATGATCATTTGGTGTTTTCTTTGTATTGTTGTGTGAGATTAAAATTTATGTTTGCTTGCTAACTGGCTGTTCAATAGACAATCATATATTTTGTGCAAAGATTGAATTTTTACTTGAGTGAATATGGGCCGTTGTCATGCTGCAGTTCAAAAGTTCTAATTTTTGTTGCTTGATCTTAATCCTCTTACATCCCCTCTCATCCCCAAAAATCAAAGTAACTAGACGGGGATTGGGAAATGTTGGGAAATATGGGGAAATGTGGGGATTGGGTGAAATGGGGATTCACCAAATACCCTCTCATCCCCAAACCCCTAGTGGGTGGAAATACCCCTGAGGTAAACAAGGCCTCATGGTTCTGCTGAAGAGGAAATTTCATTTCTCGTAAGCTGCATTTACAATGATGGAGTGCTCCTTGTTACAACTCCCAACGCATCGGGTTCTTTGGTATATACTCAATTACAACAAAATTATGTGGGGATCTCTACAGGAAATACTCAAACAAGAATAAATACAGATGAATATTAGCTAAACTGATCTACTTGAAGAAGATGCCCTTTTTTCTTCCTCTCCTTTTCTCAACAGCCTGCAAAATACATATGCACATTATGGTTGCAGAAGACAAACTAGGGAGGTAATCCTTGCTCTAACAATTTGTAGCAACTAGTATTTTGCCATAGAGAGCATAAAGAATACAATACTGACAACAGTGTATTCCGTCAAACAATTTGTGCCAACAAATATCACATTTTCTTTAAATATGAGCTTAGCTGGTAGTACTATACAAGATACCACTATAACAGGATGACAGTGATGCTATTCACCGGCAATATCAGATATGATGCAGGCTCTACAATCGATAATTAGAAAAACTAGGTAACCATAAATTTGGTAACCAAGCTTAATAGCAACCTAGCCACACTGAAGATCAGCATTGGTTATACCACAATGGCACAACAAGCAGCAATCAATCACAGCAAAACACTATTGACGGGAAGAACCAAGAGCTTTACAGAACCAAGAGCTTTACAGTTAACTTCAAATCTAAAGGCGCTAACACTATCAGTGGAAGAACCAAGACAAGATAAAAAATAAAAAATGTGTTAATGTGGCCCATAAAAAATGCTAAAAATCATATAGTGCTCAGTTATGAACTTAAGAATAAAGTAGGGCCATCACTTCAAGATGACCCACTTGATATTGTCATGGAAATATCGGATAGTGAAAGGGATTCTGATATACAAATGCTTTTACAAGAGATAAAGAGATCATACCATACATCTGAACAATCTTAATACTAGAACAATCGTATCCCGTGGTCTGCAAAATTGGAATAGATCATAAGATAACCAGTAGGTAGTATATGTTAACACAATGGAGTGTATCCTCAAAGCCAAGGATCCAGGATGAGATACTCGATTCAAAGTTTAGTTCAAATTTCCAGATAGCGTACTTAATAAGGAATTTGGCCATGAATCTACATGCTTTTGACTGTATTAGACAACCAGATTTCTGTTTAAACAAGTGACATCAACAGTTGCTTACAAAGGACAACCACTACTAGTCCATGCTGCTAAAATATACAAGGGTGTTATAACTTTGCACCTAATTTATAATGAAATGAATGGCAGCTTGATTTGGTACTTACGGCGCGTTTTCTGCTGGCTGGAGATTATATTCATGACCATCAGCGGACACAATCACAAACTCTGTTGCACGCTCGTATCCAGGAGGAATATTGATCTGCAAAATACAGTGTAAACCGAAGCATGATTACAGGACAAAATAAATTAGCTAAGTAAAAAAGACATTGTTAATAGATAGAAGGAAGTGTTGTGGGAGGGTTTTAAAACTCATCAGTCGTCACAACAAGGGAACTGATACTAGTGTCAAGTGTATCTCTCATCCATAAATACAAACCATATCTCACATTATACACAGTGAAACTTGAAGAGCAATCCTATAAGCTACTACCCTCCATCCCAAGGAATAAGGCGTCCTCGTTTTACGTGTTTTTTCTTTGACCAAGATTTACTCTAAATATATAAATCTAAATATATAAAGAATATTGGTACAAAATTAGCATCATTGAAAAGTATGTTTCAATACAAATCCAACAATACTAATTTTATACAAGATAATCAAGTTTTAGTTGCTCTATTTATTCAGTCAAAATTTGCTTTGGAATGCGCGTGCGCCTTATTCCTTGAAACGGAGGTAGTATAAAAGAACTCACCAGCTTACAGAAAAACTCAAGACATAGCCAGTTTGTGGCTGATTCTTTAGAGTTGTTTTCTTCATATTTTACACTTATAGTAGAACCTTCCAGTATTCGAAATCATTTTGCTTACCAGATTTATTTCTAAGTAATTACTGGTGACACCTAGATACACCAGTTTCCCTTCAGCCCATTTTGGTGAAATGAACATGCTACTCAGCTACCGAAGGACCTACCAGAATCCACTGGCAACTCTATATTTAGTCCACTTTCTGGAGAGAAATACTGCGAAAAAGAGTAGGGACATACAGCAGTTGCTTGCTGGAATTTCTCCGTGAGAACAACACCACGCTGCCCATTACATTTAATGCTGTAACCTTCCCTCTTTATTGCCAAAACAGCTGGTTCCCACATGTCTAAAAATCTCACCTGCTGTTTACAAGATTTAATATTTTAAACAGTTGTGTGGTATCACAAGGAAGTAGTAAGAATGCTATTGATGGATAGTTGTGAAGTACAGAAAACATACAGGTAACTGGACTTGATAAGACACTTGCCCAGCTTCAAGAGTTTTCTTAATAAGTTCCTTTGTCTCAGGATCTGCAACAAAGATGGTTCCTCAAGTTATGAAGCGTACAAATTGTGCAATGCGCTACTACAGTACAACTTATCAGTATAGCAGTCACAAATTTACATGTCTTGCTTTGCATAAAAACAACAGAAGTATCATAGTGTTGGCCTTTAGGGACATCGGATGTTTAGGATATGTAGAGAGGTCAAATATAGAAATGTTGAACCATACTTAAAAATTTCTCTACATCACACCAGATTTGAAGCTGGTTCAACCTGTCTGCTGGATTCTTCATTTCTAAATGTGGTGCAGTGTTGCCATACTTAATTTGTGTTAGGCAAATATGCAACTTGTGAACATGTCATCATTTTAGAATTGCGGTGGAATTTAAGATAGAGGGACTACATCATACGAGCCATCGTCGGACTGATTCCGGAGAAAACTTTCTTCACACTTGCTATTGTAAAGGCCAATAGAATTCTAATTTGTTATAAAAGTTTTAATATTTAATGCAGATAAACTGTATCAGTATACTGGCTAGGTACACCGTACACATAAGCTCTCCACAGCAGCTGCTTATGTCTGCTACAATTGTATTTTAACATCACTGATCCTCTTCAACAGATGACTGGCATTTTATCTCTAAAAGTTCCGTCACGATATTTTACTTTTTGCAAGGCTATTAACTCCACACTCTACACAAAGTATGAGACTAATAAGTGGAAGCAGGTACGAAGTTTAAAATAGTAACATGTAATAACGCTTATGGATCAACATGCAGGTGTCTTTGGACCTGACAAATTACTCTATATTCATTAAGTACTTCGCGGTTCATATAGTTTCTGAATATTTTGATTTTGTTTAGTATGTTGTTCCTGTTCTGAAAAGTTAGGAATATATGCTGACGTCCAATTCACATGTAATGGTATGTAGTTATCAGCTGTTTTACAAGCACACACGACGTATAACCCACACAAAAATAAAACAAAAAGACACAGGTAAGGAAGGCTAAAGTGAAAATGGAAGAGCATGTCCATAGTCCTAAATAGTAAATACTCACCACAAGTAATTTTTGCTTGATCGTTAGCATAAACCTTGACAACTTCACCCTACAAAGGAAACTGGAAGGTTTCAAAACAAAACCGAACATTTTAACACTAGAAGTAATAGTAGCAATTAGCAAATCATTTTTTTAGAATGAAATTTAACCATGTCGCAGATCTCATCCATCTAACATACATAAACATAGCATCTTATTGACTTCAGTATTTCAATATTTCATCATTTGAAGAAATAAAATTAAGAAAAACTAAGGCTGCATTTTGTCTCAAACTGACTGGAATGCCTGGACATATCTAGTTATCTAGTAACCGATCTGAGATCTAAGAAATCAGAAAAGAGAAACGATAATTTATCATTAAAAACCTCCTGTATGTCATATCAAAAGGAATACAAAAATACATAGGCCAAGGATTCCCAGAAGAATTAGAAAAATACAGCATTATAGAATGAAGATCAGTACATGGCAAACTGGTTACCTTTCTTTTTCTGTCATCTAGGGGTTGGACTTCAATGACTAGTAAGGTGTCCACATCATCGGCAGTAACCAAATAGTTAGGTTGCCTTGCTCCTATGACAATAAAAAATTTATCCAGACTTCGTTGTGACATCATGAGCTGAATAACAAGGGCACATACCATAATTTCATTTATAATGCATCACCCAAGAAAATATTACCTTCTATGAATTTTACAGAGCCATCATCTAAATGCCGCACCCACTGCACACGTAAAAAATTGCAAAATTAAAAATCTGAACAGAAAACTATGATGTGATAGAAAAGTATTTTTTATTCAAAATATGGATCAACAGGAACTATCAAGTGCACCTCAAAATTACAACTTGTGGTTCCATCAGTGGAGTACCCAGATGCTTGAAGTTCTCGTCCAGGAAAAGCTTCACCAGTGATTCGAAGGCCTTCTATGCCTGGCAATGGATCATCCTCAGCAGCTGCATATTCATAAAATTGCATCCATTTTAGATTAAATGAAATGTAAACATATATGATTATATGAACTTAACCCAATAGTAACTACCTTCAGAGAAAGAGGAACCAGGCTCCTCAGGAACTGTAGGAAGATAGGGATATGAAGGAGTTGCTTCCTCAAGGCCAGATGCTAAATTAGGTGAGTCTCCAGAACCCCATTGGGCAGAAGTTTCTCGCACATGTTGGGCTTCAGCACCCACAGAATCATCCAAGACATCACTTCTACTAAGGCCCTTGAAAGGTGGGTTTTGGCTCTGGGTATCGAAATCAAACTCGACAGCATGAGAATCATGTTGAGATGCTTGAGCAGAAACGTCGCTCCTAAATTGGTTGCTGCAATCAGAAACTCGTAGTCAATTAGTACCCTAGTTCAAGTATACCAAAATAATGAAAGAGAGGTCGTACCTGTTTGAAAGAGATGTCCTTCCTCTGTAATCATGATCAATATTTCTTGCAGGAACCTCACTTGGAATTACTTGACGGTTTTTGTTCGCTGATACACTCCAATTACCTCTACCTTGAACAGGGGAAGATATTGGCGATTGTACATGAGGATATGCTGTCTGGGGCACGATATCAAGACTGCTTTTGCTCTGGGAAAGTAAAGAGTTAGAGAAAGAATTTGTCGCAAGAGTAAACACAAAAGAAGTACAGCTATAGCAAAGTCACCAATGCTTTTCCAAGAGGATTGTTAGGTGACTGTACAGGAAGACTGGTCTTATTTGTCAGTTCAGTTTGCCATGGGGTAATCTGGTACTGCGACTCCTGAACTTTCTCCTGCATCATCCAAGTTTGCACAAAAGGCAACTTCAAAGTTCTGTAAGAAAAATATCAGCAGTAAGCTCTGCAAGCATGACAAGCTCACTACTGACTATTTTCAGTAGCTTCGTGTTGCTTACCTCACTAATCATAAGTTGCTCCTGCAAATGCCTAAACAAAACCTACAGTACAAGGAACACACATTCAGCAAAAGGTTCACTCAGATCCTGCCCACTTCTAACTCAGTTCAGAACAAAAAGAGAAGCAGTTTGATCGCATGTCCGAAATTTAAACCGTTCTCAGGTTTCTTTTCTCCATCGAACATTATTTCACGTTTCTTAGTCACATTAATGTCATTTCATTTCACCCCGTTGGCCCTTGTACTCCAAAAAAAAGGTGCTAACCATATAATGATGGTGTCCTGCCAAAACGTCAGGAAACAGGGCATACCTTCAAACTACTAACAATGGATTGAGCATCGAGAACTGATGGCCGTAGGCTTTCATATTCAGAAAGAAGAGGCAGCAAAGAGGATATGAAAGTTGATCTTTCCTGATGTGCAGCCTATACAGTAACACAGCAAAAATCAGTATCATTTCAATTTCTTCAATACCACGGGCCAGCATCTAACAACGAACAACCGATAAGAAATTTATATTTACAGTTTGTACAGAAGAACTGACTAAGATACGCAGAAAAGCTAACATATCAAAAGAAATGTACTCCAAAACATGAAATATCTTATAGTAAAATCTTCATCTTTCCAAAATGTTAAAAATGTATTCCAGCAAAACCAATTGGAGGTCTGCTTACCTAATCTTCAGCCAAATACTCTCGTCAAGCAAATGTTTCTCACTGGCATGTTCATAAGTCATAACTATATCCAACTACTCCCTCTGTTCCAAATTAACTGCCGCAGCTTAGGTCAAATTTGGTCTAGATACAGATGTATCTAGACGCTTTTCAGTGTGTAGCTCATTTTGAGAAAAAGCTGCAACAACTAATTTGGAACGGATGGAGTATTAAAAACTGAGCCACATACATATTTTAAGGTGAAACGATTCCAACGGTTATAGAAATATACGGTTCTGTTTTGCATTTTCATGCCAAATTTGAGATGCTCTCCTAAGCAACAAACTCAAGTAAGCATAACAAACGTGTTCATCAACTAGATACAGGCAAAGCAAGATGTCCCTAAGTCAATGAGCAAGGGCCTGGCCTCTGCCGCCTTGTTAAGGCCATGGATGATATGGAAACATAGAAGAAATGCATGCATCTTTGAGAGAGCCCAGCCCTCGGTCCACGGCCTGGTTACTAAGATTAAAGAAGAGACCAAACTTTGGGCCAGAGCTGGCGCCGAAGGACTCAGAGTTGTGCTGCCACCAACCTGGGATGTACACTAGCTAGCTTATTTTGCTTGTACCCTGCCTCCTAGGGAGGATGTAAATTGAACTCTACCTTTTCAATGAAATGAAACGCAAAGGTCCTTTGCATTTTCACGAAAATCTTATGACATATAAATGATTGTACACGCATTTGGATCATTTATAGAAAGATGGTAAAGTGATACAAAAGAAAAGTTGCATAAGAATCTTCAGCTTCATAGAATACAGATAACCAAATTTAATTTGAAATGGGTATGGGTATCAAAATCATCACCAATTTGAAATGATTTCAACTTGAGGATGCAAAGATAGAACATCTGGTAAGTGGTAACCATTCAGAGCAGCATATAAGACATGAACATTCCAAATCTACCTGCAATGCATATGTTAGACGGACATTTTCCTCAATAATATCTTGTCTATACGATAAAGCCTTTGATGCCGCGTCAACTAAGTCTTGTTGCTGTTGATCAAATGCCTGAGAAAGAAAATCGTCTTAAAGATAACTCGGTATACTCAATCCAAGGGACTACAGACTTTGTGATAAAGAAAATGTCTTACCACGCGCATATAAGCTATTCGTTTTTCCAACGTATATTTATCATTGAGTATTTTTGCTTCCTGTCAGCAGTAGTTTGCAATCAGGTACAAGATAGAAAGGGAATAGACAGCACGAATGAAGTGTCTTTTCTTTGTACAAAGTAGTCACCTTCACTAAGTAATTATCGAGATGCTTTCTTAACTGTGTGATCTCTTCTTCGTGCTCTTTGACCTTAACAGTAAGGTCCTGTGTAGGAACAATCTTTGTCAGGAAAATTAGGTCACAGAAGTACATATAGTGTTGCAAGGAAATCAAACAGACCTGCTTCCGGGATATGTTTGAGTTCATCTCTGAAACAGGCATTAATCCCTCTCCAGCTAAGTTGATTCTAGAATCATAATCGCCTTCTTTTCTATGCCTGCAGGGTAGGGGCTTTTAATTTCCTTCATCCAGCTCTGCTGCCAAAAGGCCTTTCCAGGACAGACTACTTAGCGCGACACTAATTGTGCCGAGTTACCTGGTTGGAGAAAGGGAACGCGACGACGGAGTGGAGAACTGTGAGTGTGACCTTCCACCATTGTCCACCGCGGCCGGTTCCCCTGATGACCTTCTAAACGCTCCATTAGCCTGGCTGCCGTCAGGGTACTTGTGGTTCATTCGTTCATGCATCTGAGGCTCTCCCCCACTTCCCGAGATCCCATTCTGATGTAGGACAGAGGTGCTCTGGGGATTTGCGGATGAACCGGTGTCAACAGAAGCGCGGATCTCTTGGCTCGCTCCACCAAAAGAAGCTTGGGATGTAGCATCCTCTCTCTGAAACCAAATTAACACAAAGTGGGTACAACAAAAACAGTATGCATTCCTCCAGCTGTACTTGACAGCAGCACTACAACACATTCTGCCACGCCCAGTAACGAAAAGGATATGGTACATGTTAACTTACAATCATCTGCAGTAGCCGTGTCTTGTGCATCAGCTCTTCCTTGAGGCGGTTATTCTCTTCAAACTAAAATTAAATACCCAAAACTGATATCAGAATTTACACCGAGCAAACCACATGCCTGCCTAACTTGTTATAAAGTGCTACCACCGCAAGTTTTTTATAACAACGAAAAAAAAGGTGCTCAAAATTTGAAACAAAAAAATGAGTAATAAGACTGCATATGATGGGTAGCAAAACCAAAATTGGAAGCCCATACGGCAGAGAACAAGACATGGGCGACCTCGCCGATTTGGCCATTTCTACGTCGTAGGTGAGCGATTCAGCGCGCCCGCTGAGCAGCGAACGAAAGGAATCGCGGCAGCATGTATATAATTCCAACGGGGACGAACAGGCCGCCCAGGGAGGAGGGGCGGGGGCTCACGTGGTCGCGGATGGTGCCCTCGGCGCGCTCGACGGCGCTCATGATGCCGCGGAGGCTGCCGACGCCGCCGTCCCTCCCCGCGGGGGAGGCGGAGGGGTCGTCGGAGGAGAGGGAGGCCGCGGCGAGCCTGCCGGCGATGTGGTCCATGCGCGTGGCGGGAGGGGAGCGTAGGGTTCGGGGCGGAGATTGGGGGAGGAGACTGACTGAAGTGGCGGAAGTCTCCGCCCTGCCGCGGAGAGCAATCGGAAAAGAATTGGAACCGTGGAATTGGTCGGAGGTCCGTCACGGGGTGGGGAGAAGAGATGGAAATGAAGGCGACGGGTAGGTAGGACAGCCCAGCGCGGGCCGCCACCGCCAGGGCGTGTGGGGAGCGAAATTATGAATTGTGTTAAGAGTCGAATGACAAATGAATCGAACCGTTCTTTATTCCATCAATAATCGGGTATATATACAAGGGGAACCGACGCCTCCGAAGAGTCGCGTCCGGAACGAGGGGGCGAGAGATGGCGTCGCGACGGTTGCCAGAGGCAACCGCACGAGGCGTTTACAAGCAACGGATTACAATTAATCCTATAATTAAATAATTCCTAACACTCCCCCTAATCCTTGCTTGTCCTTTCGGCCGATCATTCTTGGAATCATCTCCTCCAAAAACCCTGTGGGAAAAATTGAGGAGAAATACACAATATGCCATGAAAAACTCCTTCTAAAAACCCTGTGGAAAAATAAGAAGAAAATGACATATATCGTCCATGCTTGTACTGATATTGCCTCGCTAAAAACCTTTATATGAGAAACCGTTAGGAAAACTCATAAAGGAAAAGAGTGCAATACCGAAGATCCAATAATCTTCAAGAGGTTATAACCTGGGAGATTTCTCCCCCTGAATTTTGCAAGTCACGAAGTCTCCTCGTACCAATTCCATATACATATTTATGAAATAAAGAACTTGGTAAGGACTTGGTAAACAAATCAGCGAGGTTATCACATGACTTCGTTTGCAAAATATCTATTTCCCCACTCTTCTATAGCTCATGGGGATAAAATAGCTTCGGAGCAATATGCTTTGTAATATTGCTCTTAATATAACCTGTTTGCATCTGTACAATACAAGCAGCATTATCCTCGTAGATAATGGTGGGTGATTCCAATGAACCAATCCCACTTGAATCTTGGACAAAGTTCATCATTCTGCGAAGCCATACACATTCCCGCGATGCTTCATACAAAGCAATTATTTCAGAATGATTCGTGGATGTAGCCACCAAAGTTTGCTTTGTCGACTTCCAAGAGAAGGCCGTACCTCCATGTAAAAAGACAAATCCAGTCTGCGATCTGGCATTATGGGGATCTGATAAGTATCCAGCATCGCAATACCCCACCATGGTTCTCTCTTGATTTTTCTGATAGAACAAACCAAGATCTTTGGTGCCTTGAAGATATCTCAGAATATTCTTCACACCAACCCAATGCCTCTTCGTTGGCGATGCGCTGTATCTAGCCAACAGATTAACTGCAAATGATATATCAGGTCTTGTGCAGTTTGCTAGATACATTAGTGCACCAATCGCACTAAGATATGGGAACTCTGGCCCCAATATCTCCTCATCATCATCTTTAGGTCTAAAAGGGTCTTTGTCTCTATCAAGAGACCTAACAACCATAGGTGTTTTTGACGGGTATGCTTTATCCATATTGAATTTTTCCAATATCTTTTGGATATAAGCAGACTGATGAACCAATATTCCAAAAGAAATATGTTCAAGCTGTAACCCGAGACAAAATTTGGTTTTACCCAAATCTTTCATCTCAAACTCCGTCTTTAGATGATTACTAGCCTCATGTATCTCTTGTGTAGTACCAATGATATTCAAATCATCCACATACACAGATATTATACAAAATCCATGAGTAGATTTCTTGATGAACACACATGGGCAATCATCATTGTTTAAGTATCCCTTTTGCAAGAGGAACTCACTCAGTCGGTTGTACCACATTCTACCTGACTGTTTTAAGCCGTATAACGACTTCTGTAGCTTTACGCAATACATTTTGCGATCAGCCTTCGGATCCGGAACCTTCATCCCCTCTGGAACTTTCATGTAGATATCCGTATCGAGCGACCCATATAAATATGCAGTCACTACATCCATCAGTTGGATATACAAATTCATTTGCACTGCCAGCGATATCAAGTATCGGAACGTGATTCCACTCATCACAGGAGAATATGTTTCATCGTAATCGATGCCGGGTTTCTGTGTAAACCCTTGTGCTACAAGCCTCGCCTTGTATCTCACCACCTCATTGTTCTCATTCCTCTTTCGAACGAAAACCCATTTCGCCCCCACGGGGAAAATATGCCGAGGAGTGGGTATTACTGCAGTAAATACCCCCCTTTTGGTAAGCGAGCGCAATTCATCCTCAATTGCAACCTTCCATTTGGACCAGTCCGAGCGTTTCATACACTCTGCCATGGTCTTTGGTTCACGGTCCAATGTCAGGTCCTCTGCAATCTTTGAGGAGAAATATATGTCGACATCTGTAGTCTTTCTGTTGAATGATTCTCCTGATTCAACATAGTTTGTGGAAATCTCTTCAATGCCTTCAGACTCATCGTGATTTCCCTCAACGATTGAATCAAGGTGTTCCGATGTCCCAACACCTTTATTTGTGTGCACACTTGTGCTGGGCCCTGGATGATGAACATCCTTCAGGTGTTTATCTTCAACACTAGGTTGAACGTCAACCCGCGGTTGACCTACATTTACTGTTTGAGGGATCCTCATACCCCGCGGACGCTTCTGAGAAGCCTTGTCCTTTTTGTCCAGATTTCTCCCCCTCTTGGGCGGTTGAGTGGTCTTAGCTATCTCAACTCTCTCTGGGACATTCATAGCAGGAATATGGGATTTAGTAACACCTTTATAGTCAGTAAATGCATCTGGCAGATTATTTGCAATATTTTGCAGATTTACGATCCTCTGAACCTCTAGTTCAGATTCATTTGTACGTGGATCCATAGACTGGATGCCTTCAACATTCCAATCTATTTCCTGGCATTCTTTGTGGTTCTTTTCTCCCCCTAATGCCGGAAAATTATCCTCATCGAAGATACAATCAGCGTACCGGGCTGTAAAGAGATCCCCTGTTAGAGGCTCTAGGTACTTTATTATCGACGGAGAACTGTACCCCACATAGATACCCATCTTTCTATGTGGACCCATCGATGTACGCTGAGGTGGTGATATCGGTACGTACACAGCACAACCGAATCTTCGAAGGTGGGAAATACTTGGTTGATTTCCACGTACTAACTGCAACGGGGAGGCCGTATGGTATGCAGTTGGTCGAATTTGTATCAATTCAGCGGCATGTAACACCGCATGTCCCCAACATGAAGTTGGGAGATTACAATTCTGTAGGAGCGGTCTTGCTATCAACTTGACCCTCTTGATAAGTGATTCTGCAAGACCATTTTGTGTGTGTACATACGGTATAGAATGCTCCACAGTTATGGCCAAAGCTAGACAGTAATCATTGAATGCTCGTGAACTAAATTCAGCAGCATTATCCATTCTGATGGATTTTATCCTATTTTTAGGATGGTTAGCTCTCAGTTTTATGATCTGAGTGATCAGCTTTGCAAAAGCATGGTTCCTTGTCGATAAAAGACACACATTAGACCATCTTGTAGATGCATCAATGAGCACCATAAAATATCTGAATGGTCCCGATAACGGTTGAATTGGACCACATATATCTCCTTGAATTCGTTCAAGAAAATTTAGTGATTCACTCTTGATCTTCAAGTATGAAGGTCTAGTGATTAATTTCCCAGTTGCACATGCAGTACATACGAAATCTGAGGATTTGGGAAAATTCTTAACCGTTATGTTGTGTCCAGTTGAACCATCAATAATTTTCCTCATCATCCCCACACCAGGATGACCCAGGCGATCATGCCATATCTTGAACTTGTCAAGATTCTGGAAAATTATTTTATATGCCAAATGTGGCTCCGGCTTTATGTATGTATAATACAATCCAGAAGATAGAGCAGGAAGTTTCTCAAGGGTTTCCCTTTTGGATCCCTTTTTCTGAGTTATGAGTAGGCTTTCAACCTCATCTTCTTCATGAGTTTCGATGTGGTAGCCATTACTCCGGATATCCTTAAAACTCAGCAAGGTACGAGTTGAATCCGGATACAATAATGCCTCCTGGATCACAAGTTTCGTACCATTTAGGAGTGTAAATGTGGCTTGACCAGAACCAACAATGACGGTGTCGCGACCACCAATTGTCATGACACTCCCTTTACTCTTTTTCAGAGTTTGGAAGTATTTAACCTCCCGTAATATTGTGTTAGAGGCACCACTGTCCGCTAAACACATTTCCTCCTCCATTGGATCTTTCAGAAGATTTCTATATAGTAAAGAGAATAAAATTAATTATTTTATCCAAACTCATATAGAATATATACATACAATACATACTATGTATGTCTACTCGCGTATTACAATACATTATGTTTGACATCATAATTATTACAATACCATATGTCTTATGACATAATTATTTTACAACACACAATATATCTAAGGACATCATCACAATACTTATGACACTACTAGGAGATTAAAGTTGGTCTCCATATATGTCACTAGTAGAAGTGAAATCCACTAGCATGTCTTCCACATGAAGTGTTGGTCCTTCCTTTTGCTGAGCATGATCTTGGTTCTCCATGTTCTTATGAACATCGTTCTTTTGAACATCTTGGGAACTCTTGATCATCGGGCCAGTGAAGTGAGCTTCATAATGGTTCCCTTGAGCCTTTTTGCCCTTGCCAATTGATTGTTTATACAGCGACACCAAATGCTTAGAAGTTGAGCACTTCTTTGCAATATGAGTGTTACAACCACATCGGTAGCAACCTTGTGAGGTGTTACCCTTATCACTTCTCTTGAAATGATTCTTGTTCTTTTGAGCTCCATTGTTATTCTGATTCTCATCACGCTTCCACTTTCCCTTAGACCTCCTATGGTTCCTCTTGGTACCACGGGAGTTCTGAGCATTGTGTGAGTTGAAATGTGCTTCAGGTAGCGACAATGTTCCCGTTGGACGAGAAAGATTATTCTTATCAAGAATTTCATTGTGCTTTTCTGCCTGAAGGAGTGCATAAATCAACTCAGAATGCTTCTTGTACTTCTGCTGGCGATGTTGTTCAGCGAGTATCCTCATATTAGGATGGAAAGTGGAGAGTGTCTTTTCAATGAGATCCGCATCCGAAACTGCACTGTTGCAGAATCTCAACTTTGAGTTGATTTGATGCAGTGCGGAGTTGTATGCTGCAACGGACTTAAAATCCTGAAAACGGATAAGTGCCCATTCTCTTTGTGCTTCAGGCAACATCACCGACCGCTGTTGATCATAGCGCTCCTTTAAGGAGTCCAAAGTGATAGAGGACTTTCCTCCATCATATACTCTTCTTTCAGAGCAGGGTCAAGGTGGTGTCGAATGAAGTGCAAAGCAGCAAACTTTGCCGCATCTGGGATAGCAGGAGCTCCCTGAGTAGGTGTGGTTATAGTGCCGATCAAAGTCCTGGCCGCCAAGTTAATCTTGACATCCATGGCCCAGGTCAGATAGTTTCTGCCATCAATGGCAAGCTCGGCAAACTCTTTCTTGGATATGTCAGCCATACCCTGTATGAAAAATATCATGCGTATTAATTTACCAACAAGTAAATTAATGTTGTGTGTAATAACATGCTTCATCCACATAAAGGTCTAGGAAAAGCCTACACGACCCATTAATATGACTTTCTACAAATAGATAGTCACCATAATATGGTGTAGATCATATTTGTAGAACACATGGAGGTAATCACTACCGAGTAGTGTAGACCTCACTTACGTGTGTGCTTTCATCTTTGCTTTAAACACAAGCAGGTAATCACTACAAAGTAGTGTAGACCCGACTCTTATGGTACTTCTCACAACCTTGTGTTTCATAAAACACACTGAAGGTAGTCGCCGTTTGGTGGCGTAGACCTCTCAGCTGTGAATAAAGTCCTTCGTTGATTTTTAATCAAACCATAAGTTGTGCGCAAATTTGGAAGTTGTCATATCATTTGATTAAGCATAATCAACATATAGCAATTAAAAATTGCACCATACATACGTTGACATAGAATGTGCAGACATTACATACGTTAGAAATTACTAACAATATTTACAAAAACTGAACCAGCGAAAAGCTAATCAGAAAAGAAAAACGAAATTTGTAATATATTGGTCAATAACTATGTAGCCCAATATATCAGTCTTTTGTTCAGCTTTTTTTTTTACGGACGTGAATCACAACACGGCTACGGACGTGAATCATAGCACATGGTGGACATCACGAAACGATGAGGCAGGAGCAGAGCAGTAACCGCATCTTCCAGATTCCTACTCTGAAACCGCTCCCCACTCCTCCTCTATTTGCGGCAACACCACCGCACCACCACCTCCGTCCGCTCCGGCTGCCGTTCTTCAACGGCGAGTAGTCGAAGGTCCCGGCGTGTCATCCTCCTCCTCTGAAGAAGAGCCGCCGGGAAGGTGTGTCCCAGGCGCCACTCCATTGGAGTGGCCATTGGAGAGCCCGAGCCTGGTCGGGTTCCTCTCCCCCAGCCGGCGGACGCCGTTGGCCAGCAGCGTCGCGCGCGAGACGATGAAACGGCGCCTGGGGGCCAGCGCTTGAGCGGCGGAGCTTCCCGCCCCGTTGTCGAAGACATCGCCGAGCGCAGGGGCCGGCGCGGGGATGCGCAGTCCGAGGCCAGCGCTCGACGGAGCGGTTCCGACGTGCACGAGTTCGTGCGCCGGGGTCGGAGATGGCAGGTCCAGGGACCCCTGTGGCGAGGGCGCCGCAGGCGCCATGGGCTCGGCTTCCTCCTCGACGAGCGCCGCCGGTACAAGGCGTGGGCAGGCCAAGCCGTGTATTGGGCACCTCGGAGGAGGAGGCGGAGCAGCGAGCGCCGGGTCGATGTCCATCTCCTGGTCCGCCGGCTCCAACTCCTCGTTGGCGTAGAGGTTGGGCGCCGCAGGTCCGGTGAGAATCCACGCCGGCAGTGCTTGCGCCTCCGGCATCACCAGCGGCGCGGGTGGTTCGGCCTGGGTGCCCGATGGCCCAGCGCCATAACCACCACCGCGGCGGATGTCCAGGCCATGGTGGCGACTTCCAAACCGGCGGGACTGGCGGAAATCGTGGCGGCCGGAGCGGTGTCCGTCATTGCGGCGGAAGTTGCCACGACGGAAACTGCGTCGTCGGCGATGCTGCATGTTCTGGTAATAGCGGCGATGGCCAACAGCGCCATGGTGGCGGCGACGGCGTCGTCGTCCGTCCTCTCGAAGAAGGCGAAGGAAGAATCCGAGGAGTCCTCGCATTGCTTACCTTTCTCTTCTTCTTTTCCTCTTTTTCTTGTTCTCCGGCGATCGCCGGAGTTGGCTTTTGCTCTCGTTGGTAGAAACAAGTGCTGATAACGTGTTAAGAGTCGAATGACAAATGAATCGAACCGTTCTTTATTCCATCAATGATCGGGTATATATACAAGGGGAACCGACGCCTCCGAAGAGTCGCGTCCGGAACGAGGGGGCGAGAGATGGCGTCGCGACGGTTGCCAGAGGCAACCGCACGAGGCGTTTACAAGCAACGGATTACAATTAATCCTATAATTAAATAATTCCTAACAAATTGAATTGAATGCGTCCTATTCGATTTTCCGTGGAGTGATTTTAAACTTTCCAAATAAAAAAAGTGGCTCCCTAGCCGATCGGTTGGGATGCTCGCAGACATTCCACACTATTCCCTAAACCAGACACATTCTTAGTAGACACACACACGGTGTAGAGAGCCCTCTATTAAGATTATTAGAGCATCTCCACTCATGAGCCCGACGAGGCCCCCGGCGCCCTTATTTTTCATCCGGACGGCGAAAAACGGCCCAGTCGCGCCCCCGGATCCTCGATTTCGCCCGGATCTGGGCCTTCATCCATCCGGCGAGCCCAGGCCATCCCCGGCCTTCCGGGGCGCGCTCGGGGACTCCGGACAAAACAAACTGGCGCGAAACCGCCGAGAAGATTCGCGCGCGTTCCCGTGGGTCGTGTGGCCCCGACCTGTCGGCGAGAGTAGGCGGTCGTCATCGTCATCGTCTCGTCTTCCGCGCATCGTCTTCCCCGCACGCATCGTCTTCCGCGCGCTGTAAAGGCTGCCGCCGCTGGCCAGCCAGCCACGCGGCGAGGCGAGTTAATGCCAGCGCGGCCACATAAACGCGGCCGGCCGCGTTTGGCCGGCCACATTCGCCACCATTCGACCAGAGCAGCACACCTCGCCCACTCGCCCACGCCGACGATCCCCGAGACCATGGCGAACAACTCCGGCGACGGCGGGGCGGCGAACAACGGCTTCGGCCGCCGCTCCCTCCACCAATGGGAGGGCCGCCTCCTCCATGCCGCCGGCTACATGGCGCCGCCCGACTTCCGGGCGCCCGGAGGATGGCGCCTCAGCGCCGGCGGTATCCCCATCCCGCCGCCGCCGACCGGAGCGGCTCTCGACGCCGCCATCGACGAGGTGCTCGAGACAATGTCTGACGAGCAGCGCGCCGAGCCGCGCTTCTTCCCGAACAACCGGGAGGCGTGGACGGCGTTCTTCCGCCGCCGATACGAGCGGGAGCTGGCGGCCTACGACAGGCCGCCCCCTCCTCCGGCGCGGAACAACGCCGCCGGACGCCGGCGCTGGTGGAGCGCGCCCGGCAGGACGCTTGAGTTCGTCCTCGAGCACATCGAGAACGGGAACGATCCCGTTCTCGAGATGCCGCCGGCGCCGCGTCCGACGATCTCCCGCCGCCGCGGGAGCAGCTGGGTGCCGCGCCGGATGGCGACGTCCGGCTCGTCCGGGACGGCGTCGTCCGGGTCGGCGACGAGATCCGGCTCGCTGTCCTCGCAATCGACGCCGAGGACAGTGAAGAGGGAGCCGGCGAGCGCGCCGAGGCGGAACAGCGGCGCCCTCGTCATCCGCGACGGAGGGGCGCGCGCGTCGCCGCCGCGCCGTCGCAGAAGGCCGTCGCAGGTGGACGCCGCCCAGAGGGCCGCCGAGCTCGCCGAGGCGGAGGCGAGGCGCGCCGAGGAGGCGGCGACGGAGGAGGCGATCCAGCGCTCCCTTCGCGACGTCGTCCCCGCCGAGAACACCATGCCGCTCGACGCGGCGCTGGAGTGGTCCCGGCGGGAGTGGGAGCGCGAGGAGGCGGAGCAGCAGCGGCGGCTGCTGGACCTTGCCGCCGCCCAGCGTCGCGCCGAAGCCGCGACCCTTCCTCGCAGCGGCGCGTCGCCCGTTGTCAAGCTGGAGGAGTCCAGCGACGACGAGCTGTACCGCCCAACGCCGCCTCGTTTCGGCGATGCTGGGCAGGGCTCCAGCCGCCAGGCGGCGCCGCCGCAGGACGACGACTCCTCCTCCGACGACGGCGGCGACTACACCCGTTTCTACCGCCATTTCGGCATGTAGAACGGGTGTTCTAGTTTAGGTTTCGGCCGAATTCGAATATATTACGAATTCGGCCTATATATGTAAAATTCCTATATATTTCGTCTTATTAATATAAATATCTATCAATTTCGTCAAAATTCGCCGAACTTGATCGTTTTTCGTCGGACTGCTTATGAATTCAAAAAAAACCCCTGGGCTCGCGGCTGGAAAGATGGACCTCTCCAGGCCGAAAGTTACATCCATCCGGCGCTAAATAGCGCCGGATTTCGGCCTGGGGGCCTCAAACGGCTGGGGATGCTCTTAAAGGTTCTAGTAGACAGAGAGAAACTTATATAAAAATACTAGTGTGCACCTAAGTGGTATAAATTAGTATGTATGATGTCACGATTTCTATGCTTTTTCTAGATTTAGGTTGAATCCAGTTTAGCACTCTAAACGTTTTTAAACCGCAAAAATATTCCCCAGATTATGGTGTGTTTGCACAACAATAAACTTTGTGTAGATACCTGTCCAATTGTATGGTCAACATTTTTTTGATACAAACACAAACAAATACTAATTGAGATTGTGTATAAAGAATGTAAGTTTTAAAAAACACATTAAAATGAGTAGTAATTGAATGTAAATAAGTAAGAATGTTCAGTATAACTATGCGTGAGAGTCACTTGTGTTGGTGCACCGTGCAGTTTATTTAGCCCCTCATTTGCCTCATGCATAGAGGGAGGAAACAACACAAAGTACTTCCATCTCATAGCCAATGGAAAACTTAGGAGAAAAAGATTTTTCAACTCAAACAAGATGAGGGTACTATTGCGGGTGAGCAGAACCTAAAAGTTTATATTTCTGAGTACTACATGGGCACCTAAAAAGAATTTCTTTCACATGTTTGAATCTGAAACTTCGGATATTCCAAAGCTCTCCAATGAAGAGAATTCTATATTAATTGTTAATTTCACTCACAAGGAGGTGTTTGATGCAATTATTGAAATGGAAAAGAATAAAGCACCGGGACCGGACGGTTTCCTGGCAGA
Organism: Dactylis glomerata; assembly: GCA_007115705.1. NCBI lineage: Eukaryota > Viridiplantae > Streptophyta > Magnoliopsida > Poales > Poaceae > Dactylis > Dactylis glomerata. Next base: position 4,481,473 of record QXEO01000173.1, on the reverse strand, counting down.
GTTTTATCAAACTTTTTGGGAGGCCATCAAGAGTGGCTTAATGAAAATGTTTGCAGTGTATGAGAAAGGTGAACTTCCGCTGTTTAATCTGAACTTTGGCACAATAATTCTTTTGCCTAAAAAGGAGAATGCAACGCAAATACAACAATACCGGCCAATTTGTTTACTGAATGTTAGCTTTAAGATTTTTACTAAGGTTTACCCAACTATTATATAGATCAATAGATGTATGTGCTCAAAATAACATGCAAGATCATCCAAAAATCAATGACGTAGATAACAAACAAAGAACTGCGCGAGATCAACATAAATTGAACTGGAAAACTATATAGTTTAAACCCTAAAATGAGCAGTATATTTTGAACTGGAAGATGTAATTCGCATGAACTTAGTTAATTTGTTCTATATATTGTTTTTGAAGATTATGAATTGAATTGAATGAATCCTATTCGATGTAAACCACACTTACTAGCCCCAGGTTGTTCTCTGACTTTTTTTCAAGGGACAAGTGCCTCTGGCCTTTATACCGATCAATCAACTGCTATTGCTAGTCGTGAGGTTAACTTTTTAAATTTTCTTTTGTACTTGTGCGAATATCCATTATTTAGATTGGACCATTTTTAGTGGTGGCTTCATATAGTAAAGGATTTAAAAAAATGCTTGACCATGCCATTTGCACTATAAACGATATCGCGCAAGCTTGTTTCCAGCCTTCACTCTCAAGATCTTTGCTTCCATCCTCTGTGCACCATGCAAAGTCAGCATGTTCTTACGCCTCCTCCTTCTCTCATTGTGTCACATGTCTACGCAAGCTCCCCCCCCCCCCCCCCCCCCCCCCCCCCCCCCCCGCATCCGCCCCTCATCGCCTCCTCTTTTTCCAAGCATCTTTGTTCCCTTCTTCCTCGTTGTGGCTCAATATAGTCGGTCATCATTGCCAGCTGCCACTAGTGACCCGCTTTGTGCTATCCTCTAAGCTCGAAGGAGGTCCTAGTGTTACCGTACTACCCTTGTTGAGCCCCTAGACGAGGTGGTGGAGGTCGTCACAAGCATGCTAGACCTTCCCCATGAACCACCCTCCATTTTATTTCCACTTTATATCCCAACGGGATTAGTTTGGTTCACATGACTCTAAAAAGTAAAAACGCGTGAAAAAACTATGAGATTGCAGTTTTATACCCACTTCATTCTTGTATGATTGAATTTGTACCAAAATTTGTCTGATTGCACCAAACACAGGGAATTATTTTCTAAAATATTCATGTAGATGGAAAAAGATTTTCTTAAATTATAGTGCAAAACAATCTTTAGGAAAATTTCTACGGATTTCAGGCTAAAAAACAAATAATGCACAAATATAAATTTCTGAAAGGTCACGGTCCTACATATCTTCTAAGTATGATTTTTTTATAAATCAAGGAGACCCCGGCATCTTCCTAGTATTCTGATTGCATTGAAACGACTATTTCAAAAAAAAGAATGAAAATGTCATAACTAATCAAAATAGTTGTGAATAGTCGCCTAAATCTATTTTTTTCCTGTGATGAAATCATCGGATTATGCGGGCCTATAAACAAAACAAGAAACGAAATGCTGGGATTTCCCACAAGCAGAGTGAGAACAACTAACCTCGATCGACTTTGTGCAAAATAGCATGCGTAGCTCTTTATCTCGTTATGGATCGATCTCGTCATAACTCACCGGGGCTTTTGATTGAAGGTTACTCATCGTTCCTTCTCAATTACTACCAATGATTAAGATTCCATTTTATGAGCTGGATATAAAGGTTTCTAGTCTAGAGCATAATGTTGCAAGGCTTTCATGGAAACGTGAAACCTACGCCATACCAATTAGTCATGAGAGAAGTCCATATTACCCCCTCGAATTTGTCTCAAAGTTCGGTTTACAACCCTAAACTCTGATTTGGTCTAAATTTTAACCTCAAATTATAAAAACCGTTCGAAATTACCCCTTCTCCCGTTTCGCCTGGTTCTGAACCGATTTTTGTTGCCATGTCAGCATTTTTCCATATCTAAGTCAGTATATAGGTAACAATACTATGCACATGTATTAGTGTACATTCCCTCGTATTTGCATGCGCCAGAAACCAGAACAGATCGTGATCAACCGTTCTCATTTTTTCACGGGGGAAGAAAGGCAGATACCAATCTGGCCCTCGCCAGATCACGCAGCCGCCGGACAGTGAGATGACGCCCTCGCCGGACCGTGCCTAGGCCGTCGCCCTCCCCGACCTTCCCCTGCCCAAGCAGCCGCCCGCCTCTGTACTGGCGGGTTAGGTCACCGAGGAGCCGCTCTGTTGCATCGTCTGTTCTTTCTAAGTTCAGGTTAGACAGGTTAAGAACTTGCTCGTGCTGTAATATCTGTTCGCTGCATAGATCAATCATACTGACATGCACTCTCGTGATCGCATCCCTCTGTCTTTGTATGCTCAAATTATGGTTGTCAAGTAGCATCGAGGAATGAGTTTAATTAATTTTCAGAATTTACTAGATAAATTGGTTGCTGATCAAGCCATATTAATGAAATTGATTGGTGAAGACACCGTTCAACTATGCTACCAGCTAGCTAGCTCTCGACCTCTTGCTGGATGGATGGAAGTAGCTCAGCAGTGTCATGTGGTGTGTTCGCGTGGTAGGAACAGGAAGCTTGGAGTTCTGAACAAAGTCATACAACCATGCCATCTACAGAACAACCGGCTGAACCATCCACAAACCGGAAGGCTGCACCATCCATGGTAATCACTCATTATTTTAATTTAACTACAATTTTTTGTGGCATTGTTATCTCAACTTTACCTTTTAACTGTAGCCTTCTAAACAAGTACAACATCTAGTACAAAGAGGAAGGCAAGCAAAGAATCTGGGCAATCTAGTTCAAAGAGGTCATCTAACAACGGTCCTAAGTAAGTTCATGGTTTGGCGCATGGGTCGCAAGGAAGTTTTAATGTTCCTGTGAATTTGTCATCTGGAAATGGAACTTCAAGAAACAAAGGAGCCCGACAGTAAAGATTTTTAGTAAAGATTTTGTGTTCTCATATGCCAGACGTTGTTTTGTCAGACTAGATATCTGGTTGAACTATGTTTTAAATCTTTATTGTGTTATGTGTGAACCTTACAGATCATTTGTGAACTTTATAGATCATATGTGAAATTTTTATTCTTGCTTTTTTTTTCACTATGTCTTGCTGGTACATGGTATTATCATCATGTTGATTCATCATATTTGCAAGATAAAAGATTTATGTACTAGACACACTCCAGCAAAAAAGTATGCAATGCATAGAAGTCACTCTGTTCCAATTTTTCTAGAAAAAGCAGTACGTCTCCCAAATTCTCAATATCTCCCACTTCCTCTTTCTAAATTTGCAAATTCGTTTCTCAAGTTCTTAATTTCTCTCACTTCCTCTCTAAATTAGCAAGCAGCATGTCTCCATCTCACCTATTTCATCAGTCATTCAGTAACAGCAGCACTGCAGCAACACACGTCTCTCTCCCAGGATACAAGCGATGGCCATGAATTCTTTCTCCTCCACATATCCTTGCACAACCGCTGCACATCTCCCTGCCTACACCACCCTCCACGGGAAAGCAGGCCACAGATCGGGGCGACTCAACCCATCTCTCTCCTGCAGTGTCTCTCCCAAGATCTGTATCCTCAGATGCGACTCGCCGCGCTGCGTTCCGGCCGGCCGCCGCATGCTGGTTACTAGCTGGACACGAGGGGGGTATGGAGAGAGGATGCAAGTTGAGGGCGGACGCCCCGGAACGTTGCGCTAACTAGCCGGCGGAGGCGCTCATCTCCGGTCGCTGTACAAGGAGGAGCACTCTAGATACAGAGTACATGTACATCGTACATATTTTGGGTTAATATGTTGGGAATACGGAAAAAATGCTGATATGGCAACAAAAACCGGTTCAGAACCAGGCGAAACAGGAGAAGGGGTAATTTTAAACGATTTTTATAATTTGAGGTTGAAATTTAGACCAAATCAAAGTTTAGGGTTGTAAACCGAACTTTGAGACAAATTCGAGGGGGTAATATGGACTTCTCTCATTAGTCATGCAGCGTCCCTACGAGCTACCACCTACAAGTGCGAGCTTCGATCGATCTGTAGCAATGTAGGCAGGCATGGCGAAGGAGATGATCCTTCATCCTTTGTGGCCTTGTGGGCTTGGGCCAACATGTCGAGAATTTCACCAAAAGGCTCCACGGGCTTCCCATAGTCCAATTCGTAGTGCATCAATTCTACAAAAATCATTACTATTCCATCCATTACATAACTTTTGTCGTGGTTTTAGATTAAAATTAGTAAAACCACGACAAAAAAAATGAATAGAAAGAGTATGTTGCTCGGGTTTCTGCCATGATGAAACAACGTGAGAACGTGGTAGTTGCGCCGCTACACCTAGAATGATCGGCCATCAGTGTCTACTAGTAGCAACAATGGAGGAAGAGGAAGCAACCAGGCGGTTACCAGAGCGAAGAATATTGTCGCGGTTGTGAGCGTGACCACATAAATTTACGATTCTTTCAGCGGATAGGTAGTAACGTAGGCACTTTATATGAGATGAAATGATTAAATAATCCATGTACACCGGCTGATACAACTTCTACCTCAGATTAAGTACTATATTTATGGTAGAAACTTTTTTGCGATAAAATATACATGCTTACGACCTAGGTTCACTTTGAGATTGTTGATCTATGCAGGGTCTGATTATTTTATAATTTATTGTTAAAGTTTATCTAATTTTGTTTTAGCAAAAGCAGGTCAAATAAATGCTATAATATGCAAAAACGTGGACTAGGATTTAAAAAAAATGCCAAACACACCCTTGAACTTACACACATTTGTGACCCAGCGACTCGAGTCCTCCGCTCCACGTCGCCCTAGGGAGACCCAATAGGCAATCCTAACGACCACCACTGCCACCACTACTGAAGCGTTGGGAAAATCCCATGTGGTTCTAGTGAGCGTTGGAGGATTGACGGAAGGTGTTGTCCTTCTACGAGCACCTCGAAGGTGCGCCCCGACTACTAACAACAACCTCGCAACGATGGCCTCCGCTGGCTTGTGTTCGAGGGGGCAGAATTGCATTGTGTTTGTCATAGGGTGTGAAACTATGAAGTATTCTACCAAGCTATGCAGAGGAGGACAAGGGGGCACGAGCCAACGTAGGGAGGCTCTTTGGGGCTATAGGACGAAGGGGATGAGCGGCGCAGTGGGTTGGGGAAGAAATAGGACAAGGAAGAAGGTGGGTGACCCTAACAAGTGGGTCCCGCCGGTCAGTCCGACCAATGGATTATGTAGGCTTTATCATGAAATCAGGATTGATGGGAGCCTTTGTGCAAAAACTTATTGCTAGAGACCAGTTAACTCAGTGCAAAATCAGTAAATATGACACACTAAACTCTCCGGTGATTGTAAATGAAATCATAAACCGTCAGTACCGTAAATCATGTATTGCAATGCGTGATGACCACAACGAGTAAGGATGACAAGTCAAGTGACCTGCCATGGATTTTACTCATTTGGAGATGCGCAACTTTTCTTGAAGGCATTGATAATTTGATATGCCAAAAGAAGTTCGAGACACTGACTTAAAAACTACACTTGTTTCTTTCTCACCTTTTGCACCAGCAAGCAAAATCTACCTGTACTCCGCGGCGGCCGGCCGACTGCGGCAAGTGGGCGAGCCTCACCTTCACCTGAGCCGTGAGGGTGGGGAGCACGCTCTCCGGCCCCTCCCGATCGCCACTTCCCAATCAAATCACGCGACCTTATCCCCCTCTCTCTCCTCTCTCCCTCTCTAGCCCGCGCCCCCACCACACCAATCCCCATGCCCGCCGCGTGCGCCACGCCGGCGGCGGCGCGGCCGCCCCTCCCGGTCTCCCGCCGCTGCCCGCCACCGTCCGCCGCGCACGTCCCCGCCATCCGCCGCGCCGCCTCCTCCACCACTGCCTGCCGCTGCACCACGGCCTCCGCCTCCACGGCGGCGGCGGCAGCGGCGGCGTCCCCCTCCACCTGGGACTGGACCCGATGGAGCCGCCACTTCGCCGAGGTCGACCAGGCCGAGAGCTACGCCTCCGTCCTCAGCTTCCAGCTCGAGGAGGCCGTCGAGAGCGAGGACTTCGCCGAGGCCGCCAGCCTCAAGCGGGCCATCCTCGAGGCCTCCGCCGCCGACGCAGTCGCACACGTCATGGCCGAGCTCAAGGTTACCTGCAAATTCTCTCGTCCTGCTTAGCCTGATTCGTCGATCGCCCTTGTATCGGATCGGGTGTTCCGTTCTGCTACCTAGGGTTTGTCGCCCCCTGTTTTGTTTCCACCCTCACCTGTTTGCATCCTCGTAGAGCGCTATAGAGGAACAACGGTACCAGGACGCGTCCAGGCTGACGAAGCTCGCCGGAACCAGCTTGGTGAGTCTCCTACCACAGACTGCTGCTTCTCGATACCTTTTTAGTCCACGAATCTACTTAGCGGAATCATGCTGATATATACCAACTAATATGCATGGCAAATCACCATCTCCAAGTAGCAAGGTACTGGTCATAGTAACAATCGTAGGTAATGATAGTATACATAAAGGAACCGAGATGGCTGTTCTAAAATTAGCCAAAAACTTGGTATTCAATAATCAGTCAAGGGGTTGGTCGAGGCCCTTTTGATTCCAACCAACACCATGTGTGGTTGCCTTTCGGGGTCGATTCTAACAGTGTTTTTCTTTCAGGTAGGTTGGTGGGTGGGATATGCTAAGGACACTGATGACTCAATCGGGAGAATCGTACGGATAAGCCCAGGTGTTGGGAGATATGTGGCTAAGAGCTACAGCCCAAGGTCCGCTTCCTGCAGTTTATAACTTATTCGTATGTTACAATCAAGCAAGTCTCCCGATAATCTTAAACTATTACTTTCTCAATGCTTAATATGCTGTAGGCAATTGGTCACTGCATCTTCAGGATCTCCATTATTTGAAATATTCCTTGTCAGAGACGAAGACGAGACGTATACAATGAAGGTGCGCTGATACATAACGATCTTTAGGCAGTTCAGAAAAAAACAATCCCTGTTATGTCCAGATGTGATATTTGTATTTACAAAAAATTAGACAGGTGGTACACTTGCGACCAACAAAAGGATCTTCAAGCTCATCGTCCATATCGTCAACAGCTACAGAAGGTCCAGTTAAGGTGGAGAGTGGAAGTTCACCGGAAAGTAGTGCTTTATCTGAAGGTATTACGGAGGAAGCAAATACGGATACTACATCAAAAGGAAATGAAGATGTCGAGGAGAAAACGCAAGATGTTGGAAGAGCCAAGGAAAGTGGCGTTGAAGGGTTGAAAAGTGTTCTGAATTTTTTCAAGTCTCGGATCCCCGAGTTCAAAGTTCAAGTAATTAATGTAGATGTGCCTGAGGAAACTGAAATAGTCACTGATTCATCAGAAGAATTAGTGCAAGATGATGTGAAGAGCACATCAGAGAGTTCCTTGGAAGAGCCTAGTAATGAGGAATTTCAGGAGGAAGATGCTTCTGATGGAGATTCAGACTCAAATGATGACAATAAGAGTCCAGACGTGAAGCTTTTCATTAGTGGAGTAGTTCACAATAAAGATGATGCTGGAGCAAAATCCTATGTTCGAGTTCCTGCTGAAATAAGTAACTTGGAAAGGGACTCCTTTGAACTGTACATTCCTGGAAAAGGTTCTGACCGAGATCTGGCTGAAACAAAGGCTGCAAAACAAAAAGTCGCAGATATGGCTGCTAAATTGGCATCAGAGCTCATGCCCTCTGATGTCGCAAAGGCATTATGGGGTACCACCAAGAGTTCTTCGAAGGTAAGAATGACATTAGTTTAGCTGTACATGCTAGTGCTTAGAGTTAGAGAGTGATCTTGAGTTATGCTTGAGCATGTCCAAGTTTGTTCACAGTTTCATGAAGCGCATTTACAAAATCATATTTGAGCATTAAAGGCACTTTCGTCATTCTATATTTACTAGATGTGCTTATCTAGGAACTAGGAAAAAGTCATTGATACAATGGACTGCTATGTCAGTATCTTCTGTACATTCTGCATTGACTCTTAAGAAAATTAGAGTGCTTTTCCCATGTAGAGAAGGTCAGATGGGAGGATATGTTGCTTGGAGGCCCCATGGACTGGTACTAGCTCTGCCAACCTGGTGGTCTTCGTACTTTGACTTTTTCTGCAAAATAAAACAAAATACAGAGTACTAGTTAATTCTGGCTGCACCATTTAGGGTACTATCAGAGGTTATTTGCTAATAATGGGTCGCTACTAAGAAAACTGTCCAGTTTTCTGTTGTATCCCAAATTTGACTTGTTTGTCCCATCTCCCATGTCCGTGTGTAGTTTGGTGGTAACTGTCCATTGCCAACAGTTCTGCAAACTATACTCCTGTTCATGTAATCAAGTCAACTGAGAAATGATTGCTCACTGCAGATAAATAAAGAAGTCCAGGAGCTTTTAAAGCTTACGTTGAGCAAGGCCCGAGTCAAGCTGACTGAGAATACCATTTTTAATCGGATCACTGCGGACTCGAATGGCACAGATCCATTTAATGGTAAAATCTGCTTAGTTAAGTTGAGTGCCTGCTGATTATTTAGACTGACAGGTGGATTCCTTGTGTACATTTAGGTCTCTATGTAGGAGCATTTAGTCCATATGGACCTGAAGTCGTGCAGCTCCGTCGAAAGTTTGGTCACTGGAATAGTACTGATGAAGTGGGGTTTTTCGAGTATGTTGAAGCAGTTAAGTTGACTGGTGATCTTAGTGTCCCTGCTGGACAGGTTAGCAGCCTTTCATTTGGTTTGTACTTTTGTAAACAGGTATCGCATTGTATTTTAACTTATCAATGTGTTACAGATAACATTCCGTGCTAAGGTTGGGAAGGGCAGCCGTCTTGAGAATCGTGGTGCATATCCAGAAGAGTTTGGTGTGGTAAGCCTAATTATACAATTAATGTATCTATTTTTGATGTTTGTCTATATGGCATGTATTCTGTGATGATTCAGTATGGATTTTGTCAAGTGAAACTCATTTGCTTTAGGTTTAAATTCAAATCCTGCCAAGCACATTAGCATAGTGCTCCTGAGCATATATTATATATGTTGTATGCAATATATTTTTCTTCTGAGTCCATTTGTAAAATTTCAGACTGCCAGTTATAAAGGCCAGGGGAGAATAGCACAACCGGGATTCAAAAACCCACGATGGGTGGACGGTGAGCTATTGGTGCTCAATGGCAAGGTAAAATAAGTATCTGACACTTCCATTTTGCATGTGCAGCAGCACTGCTACTGAAATAAGTAATTAGGTACTGCAACAGTATGCCATGATGTATAAGTTATACCACGGTGAAATAATTGTATTATTTGGAAACTCTCAGAATACCTTCTTACTGATTTATATCACCCACAAACAAGCTTGCTTGCTGAGTGATTTATTTTTCCCAAGTAAGATTCATATTATTGAAAGGTATTTGATTACTTTGGGCTCAGCTCTGGTTCCACAAAATTTTCTATTTCACTGGGGGGAAATGAACAAGTCATAAGAATACTACACCTTTTGAAAAGATAAGATTACTCCATCTATAGTTGCAAAACATTGTTTGTCTTGCTGATGTAACAAACGAGCATGTTTAATCTGATATATGGAAAGTACAGCTCACTGTCAGTTCATTTTACTTTTTTTTCTTAATCAATAGCAAAGCTCACTTGTCCAACTATGTTCTCAACGATGATTTATTGATTTTGCTGTTGTATCTTTGTCAACATTGCCCTTGAAGTTTTGTATTGCTTCCTTTGCAGAGTGCAATCCCACACCTTGGTGGTGCTGAGCTTGGTTTCCTGTACAGCGTGCCTGAGCAGAGCTTCTTGGTTCTCTTTGACCGCCTTACACTTCCTGAGTGATGAGATAGTGCCAAAATGAAACGATTCTCACATGCGGATTGCATGAACACAAAGACAGAGAGGCTCGTCAGCTTTCTGGCGATCAAATAGGGTACATGCGGCATTCTCAGTCATCATAAGCGGTCCCTGGGATAGTTGGATCCTCGTCCTACCTACAGGAACTAATCGGTTTGATATGTTTGAGGTTATTATAGAGAAAGCTGACATGTCCGTTCCTGGGAATATGATGTATTGGGCTGTCATGTGATAGACACAACCTTAGGCTTCCAAATGATGTGGTATAGATACAGCTGGAATGACCTTTTCGTGGGTTTCTTCATTTGTTCATTTGAATAAAAGGGTGAAAACCAGTTTTGGTATTGTGTGGATGCTACAAAAATAAATAAAGTTGATATCTGTTGAGTTATAAATCTCTGATCAATCATGGCTTGTGAGTTGTCAAATTTTTGATCTTGTGTTGTGGAGAAGACCATGGTGTTACTTGATTCAATGAAGATCATGCATTCTGTAAATAAAAATGAACAAATTTGCAAAAAATTCCGTCGCCGGGATTTGAACCCAGGTCTCACACTGACTGTAATGCTGAGCACAAGCTTAAGCACAGCTCACAGTGGATGCTTGGATCATAATGTGAGAACCAATCATTGGATCAATACTAACATGAGGATAAATTATCAGATCAATATTAGTTTCAAGGTTCTCTGTTTCTGTGTTAGTTGATTCGACCTATCCTCACGAGTCACGTCATAATGCTTCCTCTGCCCCGGACCCAGAAGGCTCTCAACAGTCACAGTAATACAGTATCATGGTCCTCTCCGTTTCCATCTTCGTCACCACCTCCGTGCAACTGACATGGGGAGGCGTGGGAGATGGTGCACGACAAGGACCTGCCTTTTCTCGGCGAGGTCACCTCTTCGACGCCGCCGGCTACAAGGACGGAAGCACCTCCCTGTACCACATCGATCGAGGTGGTTGACTGTCGAAGGCCCCAGGAAGAGCGAGCTGCGCATCATTGGGCTGTTGCGGTGGCTGCTGCTTAAAATCTGTAAGCCCTTCTACTGTATTGTTTCCATCTCTTGTGTTGACCGCCTGCCTGTTATGCTGTACGCTATTTGATAGATTTTTTTTGTTGAGACGTGATAAAATTTCGTTTGAGAAGGGCACTACTGCAACAAATGAGTGGATGCATATGGGCTGTTCGACGAAATGTGTCCATGTGCCCTTGCTAATTTCACTTACTGATCCCCTTATTTGGGATGAAAAATATCACTGATACTAATTAAAATTTCGCACCTTGGTAGGAGAAAAGCCAAGTTGGCGCATGCTTTATACTTTTTACTGGTTCTACCCTTGACTGAGGCCATAGTGCAAGTAGATGACGGCAGCCATACTATATATTATGGCTAAAACGTTATTGGCTGAATAATTTGACAGTCTGAAAGGCTTGTAAGTGCTGCAACGGTTGTCTATTTCTTGATAATTTCATAATATTAAAGGAATCAGGTGCAAATATGTTTGGCACTCCTGAGACGCAAAAAATAGTACCCCAAACAAAAATGATTGCATACTCTTTGATTAATTCTTTTGTTTGAAAACTAGCACCTCTGCAAAGTGGATGCATATGAGTTGTTTAATGAGATGCTGAAGAAATCATGAATGCATTCCTACAATAAATTTGCTCCTAGTTAAAGACTCTGGCGCGGTTCATGTAGCTGGTTGTTGTAGGCAGATTCTTGCAATTCTGAAATCTGAATAGAATCGAAAGGAAGGGGGCTCCATTTTTCATATTTTTTACTACCAAGTGGATGGATAGAAAAGGATAAATACTAAAAGGGCCTTCAAATTGCAAGTCTGGAACAACCATTTTGTCAGTGTTTTGGCATAATTATTGATAATTTACAATGAGGAAGGTGGGAAGAAGAAAACTGTGAACAAAGACGTGTTTGATGACAAGAAAGGAGTTATTGATTAGGTGGCCTTGACAGGGACGGACAGGCCAAGTCAAGCCTGATGAGTGACAGGTCAGCTGGTCTTCCCATCTTCTATGTAAATGAAGCAACCATGAGGTGCGAACAAGCATCCAACAAGCAAGTGTGTGTGCAGACAAACTACATCTCACCTAGGTAGGAGATTCTCCTTCTGGAGCCGGGCCAAAGCTGCGCTGTGGTATGACTGCTCTTCTACGCCCTGTGTCTGAATTGCACATATGGCTTCTTATATGGTCCTGACTTGGGGTAATCATTCATCATTTATTGATTCAGATGTCTGCGCAGTCATCAATCATGGTTTGAACTATTAAATCCTAGACAGCACCACTGCCACGTGCTCGGCTCCTTTTTTCATCTTTTTTTTTGAACAGCTTTTTTCATCTGTCAGTAGAGTAGAAAGGTACAGCATATAGTTCCGCTTAATTCCCGGTCACTGCAAGTTCCTGTGTACTGCTCCCAAGATACTAAGGGTGTGTTTGGTAGGTCGGGGCTACTCAGAATTTCTTTCTCATCTCAACTATGCTGACCTTAACTATGCTAAGTTGAGATTTTTGTCTTTGTTTGGTAGCCCGGGTGTGCTGAGAGTTGCTGAGTAGAGAAGGTGTTTGGTGGTCACGTATGACTAGAGACGGGCTCTACAAATGTAAAAAACAATCAGGTCCCTATATATAAGATACAAAAGCAATCGGGTCCCTAAAACTGAAAAATAAAACTCAATCCCGTCCTTGACCACCGGATCCGGTGGAGCTAGCTCCTGTGTAGGCCATGGCGGCCATGGCGCGAGGTTCTGGGCGGCGGCGCAAGGTCGCGGGTGGCACGCAAGGTCGCGGAGCGGCGGCTGGAGGTCGCGAGCGGCGGCGCGAGGTCGCGGGCAGAGGTCGCGGAGCGGCGGTGCGAGGTCGCAGAGCGAGGCCAGAGCGGTGGCGTGAGGCTAGAGGCGGGAGGGCGTGGCTCGAGGCGTGAGGTGTCGCTGGTGGCGGCCATGCCCAGAGGAAGAGGAGGCGGAGAAATGACGACCCGGGTGGGGGTCTAGGGGGGTCGCGGGCCTCGCCTACAGTGTTTTGTGGGATGAGCTCGTCCCGGACGAGCAGCGAAGCTCGATTTGGGCTTCGCTCCTCATCCCGGCTCTGTGGCCTTTTCCGTATGCCCTCAGCTGTGCGCAGGTGGGAATAACCGGTCTAACAAACACCGGATCTCGTCAAAATCTCGGGTGAGAGGAGAGTTTCTGAGTAGCCCCGGGCTACCAAACACACCCTAATTTTTGCAAATTTGATATATTATTTTTTATCAATTCTGAAAATCCGCCATGTAAGTTCCACTTTGTAGATTACGAAGGATTTGTTTGGAATGCGATGAGGGTACTTTATAGAACTGGAGTGTCCAATTAGTTGTGTCGTAGGAATTTATGTCTTCAGGAGATTCTTGATCTTGTTGTGATGTAATAAATTACCATTGACTTCTGCAGGGAGTTCATTATGTGGGCAATTATCCTGTGAGGAACAGAGGAGGGTACAACTCGCACAGCAAAAGGCCCACAAAGCGTCAAAGCAGGTACACTTGCATCGAAGTCAGAATCTATAGGTGGCACTATGGGCACAATTTTGGATGCTCTCACTTCGAAATTTTTGACAAAGCTGGGTCAGCTTATTGAAGACGAAGTTGTGATGACAGTATGCGTGAAAAGAGATATCAAGAGGCTGAAGAAAAATCTGGAACACTTCAGCGCAGTTCGTGAGGACGCCGAAGCTCTGGCCATGGAAGATAGACGGATAGAGGCATGGTGGAAGAACATGAGCGATGTTATGTTTGATGTCGATGTCATCATAGATCTTGTTATGGTTCATTCACAGAAGCTTTTGCTACCACCTAGATCGCTATGTTGCAATCAGTCTATGGTCTCTTGTTTTGGAAAGCTTTCATTTGATCACAAGGTGGCTAGAAGAATTAAGGACATAAATAAAAAGCTTGATGAGATTAAAAAGAACACAGAGATGTTCAGCCTGGCTAGAACAAGTCGTCAACAATTTTATGTAACAACTATGGATAGAAATAAGACATCTCCTATAGATGAACTAAAGGTTGTCGGAAGACAGATCAAACAGTCTATTGATGACATGGTGTTGGGTATCCTCCTCATGTGGGCTATGAGGAGATGGCCTAATGAAGCCTTTCAGGCGGCCCAAACAGGTGCAAGAGCCCACCAACCTTTAGGGTTATGACCAAGGGTCATTTTGGACATTGCACATGAAGGGAAAGGGGATGATAAGCCTCCTTTCCAGCCACCACAGTGGCAAGGATGAAAAACAGGATAGCCTCCATTGGAGAAGAAAACCAAGAGAGAAGGGAAGAGGAGAAGTTGAAGGAAGAAGCTGAATCAAGCTCTGAGTCTTGCCCACAAGGTTGTGAAGACATCAGATCTGCTACCTTGTCTCCTTCAAGCTGTTGTTCCACCAAGCTTGGTGAGATTTCTCCACTCTCTAGCTCTTGTGCCCCAAATCTTGTAGAAGCAGCCACAGATTCGTGTGTATCTTGGTGCTTGAGATCCTCTAGTGCTCTCTAGAGAAGACCTTGTTGTATCCCCATTTGATAATAGTGGAAGAAGATTTGGGTGGCTTCGGCCCGTGGTTTTTCCTCTCAAGTTGAGAGGTTTTCCACGTAAAAAGGATTGGTGTCCTCTGTGTGTTGATTTACTACTGCTGCAGCTGTTGTGAGACCTCTCTCCCTAGGACAGAGATTGTCTTAGGTGAGGAGAGAGCTTCTCTCCTAAGGGGAGAGACTGTCTCGGGTCAGGAGAGAGCCAAGGGCTGCTCCTATTTCCTCCATATATGTTGATGCATATGTTTCCTTCCGGCACGAGCAAAGATCCTTGAGTTAGAGCACAAGTGGCTGAAGTTTACTTTGATTCCGCTACGTATTTTCAGTCAACGCTAATATTGTGTTAATCTCTAAATTAAGGGGTTAACCGGTGTGCCCAGTTTTCCCAACAGAGTGGTATCAGAGCACAGGTTGCTCAAAGTCTGCTCAGAGTTGCTCAGAGGTTGCTTGCTGTTCGCAATGGCTTTGGAAAAAGGTGTCACTACGAGTGGCATGATAAAACTTGATTCTTCCAATTACTCATTATGGAAGCCCATGATGGAAGACATCCTTTATTGCAAGGATTTGTATGAGCCAATTGTGAAAGAGAAGATACCGACCGATGTCACGGAAGAAGAATGGAGAGTGCTGAACCGAAAGGCAGTAGGTATGATTCGATTGTATATCAACCACAATATTTTCCACCATGTTGCAAATGACACAAATGCATATGAGATGTGGCAGAAGTTGGAGTCAATGTATGAGAGGAAGACAACTATGAACAAGGCCTCGGTGATCAAAAGGCTAGCAAAGCTTGAGTACCGGGATGGTAGCAGTGTGATTGAACACTTGAATGTCTTCCAATGTCATATAAATCAACTTTCAGCCATGAAGATCAACTTCGAGGATGAGGTGCAAGCATTGTTGCTGCTGAGTTCCATGCCTGACAGTTGGAATACGCTTGTTGTGTCAGTTAGCAATTTAGCTCCGGATGGGAAGCTGACGTTGGAGATGGTGAAGAATAGCATGCTGAATGAAGAAGCCAGAAAGAAGGAAAAAGGCGATGCCTCCTCATCTGATGTTTATGTGGCTGAATCCCACGGCAAGAAAGAATACCGACGTGGCCAAGCAAGATTTCAGCAAAGTAAAGACAGAAATCCAGGGGGAGATCAAAGTCAAGAAAGAGGCAAGAAATCACTTGCTTTTATTGTGGCAAGCCAAATCACAAGAAGGTCGATTGCAGGATATACAAGAGAGATCTTGCAGAGGGTAAAGTTGCTAACAAGAACAAGCAAAAAGGTGAGAATGGTGCCGCCATGACTGCAAAATGTGAACAAGGTGAAGATTACCTTATCATTGAAGATGAAGAATGCTATAGTGCTGTCCGTGATGATGCCATGAGTTTGGTTGTGGATTCAGGTGCGTCCTTCCACATTATATCACACAAGGAGTATTTCACTTCCTATACCAGCGGTGTTACCGGCTCGGTAAGGATGGGAAATAGCGGTTCGTCAGCTATTGTTGGCAAGGGCACTATATGCATTGAGACAAACACAGGCTGCAGGTTGGTGCTCGATGGTGTGAGTCATGTACCTGATATACGGCTGAATTTGTTGTCAGTTGGCAAGCTTGATGACATTCGCCATGGAAGTTATTTTGGTGATGCAAAATGGAAGCTCACCAAAGGTTCTTTGATTGTGGCTCGAGGAAGCAAGCAAGGCTGTCTCTATGTGACTAAAACCAAGCTATGCAATGATGTGCTGACCGTCGCCGAGAATGAAACTACGGCAGAATTATGGCACAAGAGGCTTGGGCATATGAGTGAGAAGGGCATGCAAGCTCTTGCTCGAATGGAGTTCCTCCCTGAGTTGAAAGGTATAACCTTGAAACCCTGTGAACATTGTTTTGCTGGCAAACAACATAGGGTTGCATTTCGTACACGCGCGCTGCATCGTGCGGAGAATGTTCTTGACATAGTGCATACTGATGTTTGCTCCATGACCGAAAAATCTCTCGGTGGAGCATTATACTTTGTGACATTCATTGATGACCACTCCTGACAAGGGTATAGTTAGTAGATCCTGTTAGTTGAGTACCCTTGAGGCCCGTTAAGCTAGGCCCAATTGTAATAATAGTCGAATACGAGTTTTTATCGTATGTCGATGTTGTAATCTGTATCGGACCCTACCCGATCCTCGAGACCTGGCCACCTATATATAGGGGCCAGGAGGGGACAGTGTAGGGCAGATTGAAAGCAAGCCAGGTTGAACACCCAAGTTTACTTTCGATATACACTTATTTCGACTAACCTTACCTTCGAGTTTATCCGACGCCCTCTTCCCCCGATCCTAAGTCCTTCATCTAGGACATTTGTCGAGTTAACCCTCGTCAATTGGCGCCGACCGTGGGGAACTTGGGCGTTGGAATCATGAATTCGATGGCTTTTTCGCTTGTAGCTAACAGCAGTGCAGAAGTCAACGAAAATCAAGAGATGGAATTGACAATTGGAAGTTTGAGTATCCTCATCGGGCCATCAGGCTCATCTCGCCTTTCAGATCCGACGAAACAAGGTCCATCGGCAAGTGAGCCCGAAACAGTAGCAATGATGGAATATTCCGACGGCTCTTCCAGCGAGGTAAACTCGCCGGTCAGCCTAGGAGAAGTGCAAAAAGGAAAGATCGTAGAAGACAACGAAGCAAAGGAAAATTTCGATGCAGGAGTCCAACTCGACGATCTCATGATCTGCCTCGACGATATCTCAGACAAATCAACAGACACATGTAAGACAGGGTTAGAGCTTTCTGAAGATGGCGACTCGATCTTCTCAAGCTTCAATAGTAACATCGGCAAACAATGCCAGGTGCTCGCCATTGTGGGAGACAACTCAGAAGAATTCGACGAAAATAACAACCCAGTGCTAAACCCAGCAAATATCGACAGAGGAGCCAATCACCTAGCAGAAGGGCAAATAGCAGAATCCCTCACAGCCAGGGAAAAAATTCGACTATCAGTCGACGAATGGAGGATAATAAGAGAAGCCGTAGAGCACGGCACGCCAATACCGTCAAATTCTAGCAAAGACATGCTTTTGGGGTATCATTATGCCCTAAGGCAGCAGGCAAAGCAATTAGCAAAGGAGAAAATAGAGATACAAAGAAGAAAAGATTCAGCCATTGCAGCTAGCAACGCCGCTCGTAAAGCGCGAAGCGACGCATCATACAGCAACGCAAGGAAAAATCGTCGACACAGTTCAAGGTACGACAACCTCGAGTACTCCGACAGGCAAAGCATTTCCAAAAACCTCGATTCGTCCTTCTTATCGGTCGACGAGCAGGGGAACATCCTACCAAAAACCCCTGAAGCAGCACTAGTAGCAGCGCAAGCATATCTGCTCACAACTCGACCAAGTCCAGGAGATCCTAGGGAACATATGCATAGAGCAGCATTCAACGGACTTAACATGGTGGGCCACAAGCTATCAGCAAAAGGAGAGGAAGCGTATCACCACAAGGAAGCACACAAAGCAAGGTCACCTCGCCGTCACAACAGTCCTCGGCGCAGAAGCAGCAAGCAACGATCTCGATCGCCATCACCAAAACAGCACGGTGAAACCAGAAGATCGCGATCCCCAAATGAAAAACGCGACTATGAAGAAGACAAAAAAGAGATGGGGGCATCGTGCTTTACCCGCAGGGTTCGCACCACTCCAGTTCCCAAGGGATTCAAGTTACCTCATGATCAGCAAAAGTACGACGGATCACAGGAACCACAATCATGGCTCTCAGATTATCTACAAGCAGTACAAATATTAGGAGGAACCAAAGAAACAGCAATGCAAAGTTTGCAACTACACCTCACCGGCGCAGCAAGGTCATGGTTGAGCAAACTAGAGAAAGAAACTATTGGAAGCTGGGAAGATCTCACAAAGCAAGTTACAAGCAACTTCAGGTCGACATACAAGCGGCCAGCATCAATAGAAGAAGTCAAAGCGTGTGTGCAACAACGCGATGAAACACTGCAGGCATACATCCAAAGATGGAGTCTTATCAAAAATTTAGCAGTCGAAGTGTCAGACGAAAGAGCAATAGATGCGTTCATCATTGGATTAAGGCGAAGAGACCTAGTCGAAGAGATGGGCAGAATCAAGCCAAAAACAGTATCAGACCTCATGGACGTAGCAAACAGATTTGCAGATGGAGAAGATGCATGCAACAACAAGCGGACGCGATCTCCAGAGGACGATAGAAGAAACAGATATGGAAGTCAAAGGAGACAGTCCCGAAATTACGACAACTACGGCTCCCATAGCCAAGTCGCTGCAGGATACAAAGACAACAACTATCAAGGAAGTGATCGCCGAAGCTCGGGATATAGAAGCTACGGGAAAGAGGACTACAAAAAGTTTTCCACGAGAGAACCCAGAGAGTACAACCCATCGCCAGAAGATATGCTCAACAGACCTTGTCATATAGACTCAGCATTCGTCGATGGGAAGCGAGTATCAAGGCACGCAATGAAAGATTGCACAACATTCTTAAAACTACAAGAGGCAGCACTAAACAAGCAAACCGAAGCAAGGCGACAAGGATTTGAAGGGAGCAACAATCCCCCGACAAATCAGCAAGGAAACAACGGAGCTCCTCAAGGACAAGACCAGCAAAACAAGGGACACGACGACGACGAAGGGTATGTTCCATCAAAAGGACACATCACAGCAATGATACAACCCGTGCCCAAGTCGAACAAGGAAGAAAAGAGTATCACTCGACAAATCAACCTAGCAGTCATTTCACCTCCAGCCACAACGGAGTATCTGCATTGGTCAGAACAACCAATCGAGTTCAACAGAGAAGACCACCCTATAACAGTACCTCGGCCAGGAAACGCGCCTTTGGTACTCAAAGCTCAAATCGGCGCGTATGATGTCGACAGAATATTCATGGATGCAGGAAGTGGAATTAACCTGATATACGCAAAAACACTCAAGGCAATGCATATATCGTTAGAGTTCCTGAAACCAACAGATTGTTCCTTCCACGGGATCGTGCCAGGAAGTGCCAATTACCCACTGGGTCGAATAGCACTCAATGTTTGCTTCGGCAACCGACAAAACTACAGAAGAGAAAAGCTAGATTTCAAAGTTATGGACTGGCCATCTCAATATCACGCGATCCTCGGACGACCCGCGTTTTCGCGATTCATGGCAGTGCCTCACTATACATATTTAGTACTTAAAATACCAGGACCAAGAGGAGTAATTACAGTAAAAGAAAGTTTTGAAGTTTCAGATCTCTGCGACAGGGAGTTCCACAAGATGGCGCAAAACTTTGGCATGATAGCCAACTATGCAGAAAAGGCGAAAGATACGACTACAGAAGGCGTCAAGCTACTCGAAGGACGCGTTACAGAGCCCGAAATGAAAAAACCACGAGTAGACGCATCAGGAGAAGACAAAGATACAGGAGAGAAAGCCATGACGGCATAAGCATCAAAGAACAATAAAGTAGAAGAATAAGGCTGTAAAAGCCACGAGTTATACCAGGGGCAATGCCCTCTAGATCCAGAACACAGGTCATAGGCCGGATCTCTTGGGTCACCCCATGTATCTTACATTACAAGTATAATAAAGACAAAACGTTCCTCATGTTCGAGTTTACGAGTCTTTCAAAGAGAAAATGCGGCAAACGCACGAATCATACACAAAACGCTCTAGAAATATATCTCAGACATATAGTCGCAAAATAAGAAATTCTCGCGTTTCCCATAAATATTACAACATCGGGTTGTCAGAATCATCCACACCCAAAGGGTCTAAATAGTGAAACTCGCGGAAAAACGCGGCATCTTCTTGCAACAGCCTGGCTATAATTTGACGGGCAGGCTGCAAGGTACTCTCCAAGTGTACTCGAAGGCTAGCTCCACCCGGAGGGTAGCTCAGCGACATAGAACTATAATTGAGTCTTGGTTGCCACTTACGTATCCACCCAAGAGCAAAGTTGGCACCTGCCACTAAGTTCAGTTCTATTAATCGATGAATTCGCTGGCTGGATCTAAAAGTATCAAGAAGTAGTGGGAAAGTCGCAGGCACAGGATTGCGAGGAAGCATAACCGAGTGCATAGTTACGAGAGATCTTCTGCAGCCATCCACCGCCAACGTGCTGGGCACGGTCCTGAAGCAATACAACAGCACTATGGCGTCGAGGATCAGACCACAAATTTTCAATACCTGCGGACATTTTCTCTAGGGCCGCATTTCGCTCGGTAACCCGACGATCTTCAGCAGCGAAATCTAAACAAGTGCCTATGAGGGCAAGAGGATATCATAAGAACAGCAGTGGAACAAAAAGAGAAAAAGATAACTCGAAAGGAAACTTACATCGTAACATTTCGCAGGCGGATTCAATAATGCCAAGGAGAAAAGAATTACATTCCTCGTGATGCAAAATCTTTGCCGTCAAGCTGGACACCTTATCGTCAAGAATGGATACCTGCTTCGTCAAATTAGAAGCTTTGCTAGCTTTGTCAAATGCCATCTGATCCTGGCGTTTGGCTAAAGTCAAGCGAGTTTCAAGATCAGAAATCCTTAAAGAGTACTCTGCACATTGACTGCATCGACTAGGAGGCGAAGAAATCGTCGAGTCGAACATGCGGGCAGCGGAAGGAGCAGGTCCGCCAGTCAAGGGATCGTTGGTATGCATCGACTGGAAGTTAAAAGAAAAGAAAGAAGAAACATTTCAGAAAGGCAGCACAAGACCTCATGAGGGGGAAATATATTTACATAAGTGCAAAACCCTTTGGCTAAAGTTCTCGGGTTGCACGCGACTAAAGGTTTTTACATTCAAAAGGAGAAATTGAAAGCTACAGAGGAGCCAAAGTCTACGCCACCTCAGCATTTTGCTCCATGGCAGAAGAGGGCTTGGAGCCGGTGTAGTAGATGCCGCGGAGGCTGCAGAAGGAGAAATAATCGCCGCCAGTGCAGGCGCCAATTTCTTCGCCTTCTCGAAGAAAACCTTCATCTCATCGCGGGTGCGGCCATGGGGAGAGCTCACCTTCTCCCAGTCAAAGTCCGCACCATGCGCAAAAGAAAGTGCAATAGCACCCTCAGCGCCGCGCTTCAGAGAGAGCCCCTTCAGCTGGAGGGTCGGGTCCTCAATTGTATCGAAGGACTTGGCAAGATTCTCCAAGTTATCCTTCGGGACTTCTGCCTTCTTTTTTGGCCACAACCCGACGAACAACCGCGACAGAACGCGGCTAACCAACTCAAAAGTCTCCTGGATAGATATCCAGTTTGCCTCGAGTAGGTTAACCGCGGTCAGCAGAGGATCATCGCCCGATGGCAAAGATGAAGAAGACACCTTGGTAAATCCTGCGCTACAAAGAAAGTCGAAAAGAAAGAAGTAAAGGAAAGAATTAGCGAACATCAATAATACAACAAGAAGTCGAAATAGAAGGCAAGACGAAACACTTACTTTCAGCGGAAGTAGACATTGTGTGAAGGCGCTCCATTACGGCCTGCTCTCGCTGAGCGTGCTCCCTGTTGGCATCGGCTAAAGCTTTTTCAGCCTTTTTCGCCTTACCAAGCGCTGATTTCTGCGACTTCTCAGCACTTGCTTTGGCAGCGGCCGCAATATCATATGCCTTCTGCGAGGCACTAAGCTCAGCCTCCAATGATGCAATTCGGGCATTGGCTGTTGCTAGAGCAGCTACAGTAGAAGAAGAAAGGAAGTCAGATAAACATCAAAAGATATGCGTGGAGGAAAAACCATGACTGGATATAGAACATACCTTCGGAAGCTTTCGCAACCTTTAGGTACTTAGCGCATTCGGTGCCCAAGGCGACGAATCTCTTCAATAAAGCTTGAGAAAAAAAGCGTGTAAGAAGCACAAGTGTATGCAAGGGAAACAAGTCAGGAGAAATTGCTCACATAATGGGGGGAAGCCGAGGATTCATGGGCTTCCAGAGAGACTTCGGGTTCTTTAGCCTTCTTCAAGCGCTTGAGGTTTCGGGGCACAGGAACCTTCTTTACAGAGGCCCTGGTAACCCTAGGCGCAATTTCTTGAGCAGGGGGCTCATCATCAACTGCAGGGGAAATTGAAGGAGTAGCTGTAGCAACTTTTGGCGGCTCTTCGTCATCTCTACACGAAGGAAATAAGTTATGTGTAACACGACAGAAACAAGGCAAGAGCGGTGCAATTGAAGAACTCGAATAAAAACACTTACGACGCCAGGAGGTCAAAGTACTCCGTATCTTCTGCAGGAACAGAGGCCTTATCAGCCGCTGCAGAACTCGAAGAAGCAAATTCTTCGACTCGTTTCCTTTTCTTGTCGATACCAGCATCTTCAGCAAGCACGGAGGGAGACGATGTCGACGAGCTAGTTTCCTCTTCCGATTCTTCGGCATCATCTCCATCCTGATTCTCGTCAGCCTCGGGGGCTTCAGATGCAGATGAGGCCAGATCAGCCGGAAGGGGCCCTGCCTCTGGAAGAGGAGGGTGCGAAGCAAGGAATTGGTGACCCTGCGTATAAATAAGTCAGCAGAGTATGAAGGCAAAGAATAAGGCAAGTCGAAGTAAACAAAATTCGACAACAAGTGAACACAAAGATACATACCTCGGGCAGAGGGTGCACGGAGTCGAAGTAGTCAGCGGTCAAATCAGCAACCGCATGATCCTTGGTGAGCTTGGTAAGGTTCCTAACTCGCTTGTCGACATCTTCTTTCTCTATCAAATCTTCAGAGACGCGAGTAGGATCTTCCAAGCCAGAGTAATTCCAAAGCTTGGTGAGGCGGTGCTGTAGGGGTTGAACTCGGCGTTGCACAAAGAACGCCATGAGTTGGATACCCGACAAAGCTCCTCCTTGGCCTCCTTTCAAAGCTTGAATGCGAGACAGAAGAGGAGGAACTTGTGCTATCTCCGCATCTGAGGGAAGCGCATCCCAAGACGCCAATTTCTTCACTTCCTTGGAGGCTTCGAAAGGGGCTAACCCATATTGGTCTTCAGGGGAGGCTTTGCGGTCTTTGATATAGAACCATTTGGTTCTCCACCCCTGGACAGATGCAGCAAAGGAAAACTCGAGGTACTGCGCTTCAGGGCGCACAGAGACAACGGCTCCGCCCAATTCAGGCTTTCTAGCCAGAGCAACATTGGGGCGAAGCCGAAAGATTAACCTCCAGAGAAGAAAGTGGGGCTCAATGCCCAAGAATGACTCGCAGAGAGTCACGAAACAAGCAGTGTGAAGAAGGGAGTTTGGTGTGAGCTGGTGGAGCTGCACACCGTAGACAAAGAGAAGCCCACGGAGAAACTCGTGGGTAGGAAGAGAAAGGCCGCGGAGGAGGAAAGCAAGAAACATGACCCGATAGCCGACAAGCTGGACACGGTCAAAAATCGCGAAAATTACAGTGCTGCCCATAAAACGGTTCACACTCATACAGAATGACGTATTCATCGATGTCATAAAGATGATATATGAAAGAATAAAGATGGCGCCGACAAGTGCAAAATTTATAGACAAGATTATATGTGAAGGATTTTCGATTATAGCCTTGGGGGCTTCTACTATCAATAGTATTGGAAGCAACTCTTTACTGGAGTGGTGGACGCGTATTCGACGATAAGATGTTATTAAAGTATCTCGAGTTGAAGTATGATGGCTTATACTATATTTTGAGCCTATACTCGAAAAATTAATTTTCGACTATAGCCTCGGGGGCTACTCCCATCGGGAGCGCTCAGCGCGCACCCGACGATACTTGTTGGAAAAACATTGTGCATGAGTGTTACTCCCATCGGGAGCGAGTTTTATGGTTGTTGAAACCCGAATATCTTCAGTCAAAATTTGACTGCGACATAAGATTCTCGAGTTATGTTATCGCAACGCAACTCGAATGCCGTGACTTGTCACGAAGGTAAGACCCCGGGATCCGTCCTGTGTGGCCTGGTATACGCACATGGATGCGCTCTACTGGTATGTATCCGTGTCTACGACGCGAAGAAAATCCTGGTGGACGCACTGGGTACCCTGAGAACCACTGGGATTCATTCTTTGTAAGACCTAAATGCGGCAAAAGAATGGGTTTGACCGGTATCCCAAATTCAAATCCAAGGGGATTGAATTTGAAGTAGGTGACAAGTATCTGTTCCGGCAGTTAACTGACCTCTTGATCCGTCAGAGTTGTCAGGCTTGTTCATCAAAGCCCCTTGCGAAAAATATCATGAAATCAAGTCGAAAGACCAAGTCGAAGATTTGAAGATATGAAAAAATCGAAGAACTGATCAAGTCGAAGATTTAAAGATTAGAGATTCAACCCGAATCTGCAATTCTGGTAGAATCTCAGGGGCTACTAACAAGGGTATAGTTAGTAGATCCTGTTAGTTGAGTACCCCTGAGGCCCGTTAAGCTAGGCCCAATGGTAATAATAGTCGAATACGAGTTTTTACCGTATGTCGATGTTGTAATCTATATCGGACCCTACCCGATCCTCGAGACCTGGCCACCTATATATAGGGGCCAGGAGGGGACGGTGTAGGGCAGATTGAAAGCAAGCCAGGTTGAACACCCAAGTTTACTTTCGATATACACTTATTTCGACTAACCTTACCTATGAGTTCATAATGTTCTACCCGACGTTGGACGATCCCTGCCAGATCAGACTTTCGATACAACTCAGGACTCGAAGAAGATCTAGGTCCACCCTACAGATCCAAACAAGACGACATCAATTGCGGTGAACTTGGATCCCGCATAGGAAAGCGCGCTCGTCGAGTTCCTCTGTGAGCGCTGGGAAATCTTCGCCTGGTGTCCATCAGACATGCCAGGGGTTCCCAGGGAACTCGTCGAGCACGCATTAAATGTAGATCCCAAGGCAAAGCCAGTCAAGCAACCGTTGCGACGATTTGATGAACCTAAAAGGAAGGCGATAGCATCAGAATTGCACAGGCTAGAAAATGCCGGATTTATCAGAGAAATCAAAACTTTGAGTTGGGTGTCGAACCCAGTCATCATACCCAAGAAGAACACATACGTACAAAGAGTATGTGTCGACTACACATCTCTCAATAAGCATTGTCCAAAGGATCCCTTCCCTCTACCCCGCATCGATCAGATAATCGATTCAACAGCGGGATGCGCGAGGCTTTCCTTTTTGGACGCGTATTCTGGTTACAATCAGATCAAATTGAAGAAAGAAGACAAAGAAAAAACGGCCTTCATTACACCGTACGGAGTGTTTTGCTACCAAGTAATGCCGTTCGGCTTAAAAAATACAGGAGCAACTTATCAACGGATGATGCAAAATTGCCTCGGAAGCCAAATAGGACGCAACATCCAAGTCTACATTGATGATGTAGTCATCACCACAAGAGAGGAGAAATCTTTAATCAGCGACTTGGAAGAAACCTTTGACAACCTAAGCAGGTACAAACTTAAGCTTAACCCGACAAAATGTTCCTTCGGCGTATCAGCAGGGCAAGTTTTGGGGTTTTTGGTATCGGCACGAGGAATAGAGGCGAATCCAGAGAAGATTCAAGCAATTCTAACAATGGGGAAACCCACGAAGCTACACGACGTACATAAACTCGCAGGACGCGTTGCGGCATTAAGTCGCTTCGTTGCTCGATTGGGAGAAAAGGCGCTTCCTTTCTATGCACTTATGAAGAAGTCAGATGATAAATTTGAATGGATAGAAGAAGCAGATGCAGCTTTTGCACAGTTGAAAAAAGTGCTTTCCACGCCGCCAGTGCTGGTCGCACAAAAAGAAAAAGAACCACTACTACTCTACATCGCCGCAACCCACCAGGTGGTAAGCACAGTATTAGTAGTCGAAAGAAGTGAAGAAGGAAAAGCCCACGGCAACCAGAGGCCGGTATATTTCATCAGTGAAGTATTATCTCCAACAAAACAGGGGTACCCGCATTATCAGAAACTCGCGTATAGTGTTTTCACAACTGCACGAAAACTGCGACAGTACTTTGCGGTACACCCAATTATAGTGGTCAATGAAGCGCCACTGTCGAATATATTGAATAATCCTTCAGCAACAGGACGTGTCTCTTTGTGGGGAATCGAGCTATCTTCCATGGACATCACGTACGAAAAAAGGAAGGCGATTAAGTTGCAAGTCTTGCCAGATTTTACGGCAGAGTGGCTGGAGCTGCAGAGCACGGGACCACCAGACTTATCCAGCGTTTGGACAATGTACTTCGACGGTTCTAAAAGACTCCAAGGCGCAGGCGCAGGAGTGGTCTTGATATCGCCCCACGGCGACAAATTGAAGTATGTCTTAAGGATGAGCTTTCCACAGGCCTCTGATAACGAAGCAGAATATGAGGCTTTGTTGCACGGAATGAAGATGGCTAAAGCATGTGGAGCAACTCGCCTAAAAATATTTGGAGATTCTAACCTCGTTGTCCAGCAAGTTATGAACAGATGTGACACAATCAATGACAACATGATGGCCTACAAGAATTTATATCATTATCTCGAAGGAACATTCGATGGATGCGAAGTCTCGCACATAAGCAGGAATAGTAATGAAGAAGCCGGCAATTTAGCAAATATCGGGTCACAGTGCTTACCCGTGCCGTCCGGAGTATTTTGGGAAGAAATAGTAGAAAGATCAATAAAAAGTGGAAAAAGCTCGACTACTGCAGCAGACTCGGGGGCTACGTCGGGGCCAGAGGAGGTCATGATGATAGAAGAAACCTGGATGCAGCCATATCTTGCATACATGATAAATAAACAATTACCAGAAGATGCAGTGGAAGCCAAGAGAATAACTCGACGATCGAAAGCGTTTGTCGTGTTGCAGGGGAAATTATACAAGAAAAGTATTACCGGCGTTTTACATCGTTGTGTAACGCCCCAGGAAGGACAAACAATACTAAAAGACATACACGGCGGAGTGTGCGGCCATCATGCTAGCAGCAGAGCAATAGCGGCAAAGGCTTTCCGAGCAGGATTTTATTGGCTAACAGCCATCGAAGATGCGAAAGATATAGCTCGAAAGTGTGAAGCATGTCAAAGATTTGCATCTCGACCGCATGCACCAGCAACAGAGCTATAAACAATACCATTGTCCTGGCCCTTTGTGCAATGGGGCCTCGATATGGTGGGAAAGTTGCACAAATCCTGGCCAGGAGGACATGTTTACATGCTAGTGGCAGTCGATAAATTTACCAAGTGGGTGGAAGCGGCCCCGGTAACAACTCAAGATTCGACAGCAGCAATCAACTTCATCAAGTCGATAGTATTCCGTTTTGGTGTACCATATAGCATCATCACAGACAACGGGACAAACTTCACTTCAAAGGAATTCAAGAATTATTGCGAAGGACTAGGGATCAAGCTCAAATTCGCATCTGTGGCGCACCCGAAGACAAATGGGCAAGTCGAAAAAGCCAATGGCCTAATATGTAGTGGGATAAAAAAGAGGCTCTTAGCACCTCTCGAGAAAGCCAAGAGCGCTTGGGTAGAAGAATTGCCCTCCGTTCTTTGGAGCCTAAGAACTACGCCTAACGCAGCAACTCAAGAAACTCCCTTCTTCCTGGTCCATGGCGCAGAGGCCATGCTTCCAGTCGAAGTTACACACGAGGCCCCAAGAGTGACGGCTTACAACGAGACAACATCAACAGAAACATTGCAAAATGATGTCGATGCGCTAGATGAAGCAAGGGATAAGGCCTTAGAAAGAGCGACGCAGTATCAACAGAGTCTACGAAACTACCATAGCAGTCGAGTTTGTCCGCGATCCTTTGTGGTGGGAGACTTAGTTTTGCGACTCAGGCAAGACAGCCACGGCAAATTGGAGTCCCCTTGGGTAGGACCTTACATCATCACAGAAGTAATACCAGGAGGAGCATATCGACTACAAGACAAGAAGACAGGGAAAGACGAGAGCAACCCATGGAATGCAGAGCAGCTACGGCGTTTTTACGCGTAGAGTAAATCTAGTGGTATCAGTAAACTCGAGTTAACCTTCTGAACCCAGAACATGAGGCCACAGGTCGGGCTCTTTGGGTTGAACTCGAAAAAATTGTACAAATATTTTTACTTCTCCGCTCGGGGGCTTCAACCCTCGGGTCGTACGAAAGGAATTTTTATCGCGACTTGGAGATCTTTCTTCACTATAAGGTTGTGCAGACAACCCGATAAATATTCAAGCAACTTGGTTCACAACAGAACCCGATATTCTTCATATCAATTGGTTCGCAAAGAACCCGAAATATAGATAGTGTACCTAAGAACAATGACTTGTTTTCATGGTACTAGTAAAACATCAAAACAGAGTACGAATATTCATTACAGATAACCTGGCAGCAAGGACATTATCAAATGAAATTACATAAAAAACAGATCCTAGTGGACTTTAGCTTCATACTTCTTCTGGCACTGGGTGCCGTCATAGATCTTCACGTCAAACTTCGACGTGCCGATGTGGAAGTCGAAGGCCATGAAGAAGCCTTGGTGGATGTCGTGGTCTTCTGCAAACCGCGACCAGCCACCCTTCAAGTACTGCTCGCCGTCGCCATCATACCAAACCTCCACCTCGTATGGAGTCCCACCGCCAGATTGTTCGCGGAGAACCGCTTCTCGCAGTTCTCGCCCATCCATGAACTTGGTGAAATTCAGCGGCAGGCGCTGAATCTCACGACACTGCGCCATGGCAATGCAGAAAAAGGAGAAGATTCTGGGAGGAGCGGTAGGAGCAGCGAGAGCAGCAGCAGGAGGAGCGCTTGAACCTGGGGCAGCGCTAGTCACCTTGGGCTTGTTCTTGCTACCAGGTGGACGGCCGGGGCGGCGTTTAACCGGAGCGGCCGATGATGATCCTGCGACGGTCGGAGTTGTTTTGTTTTTGCTTCCACGAGGGCGGCCCCAACCTCGCGGCGCCACCGGAGAGCCAAGGTTCAAACGAGAACCATCTGCGTCAGCCATATGGTCAAGGAGGAAGGCTAGAAATCCTAGATGACGAGAGAAGATGATGCGGCGGAGGAGGAATCTGATTAGGGTTTTTACCCCTTGCCAGAAGATGCTTAATTTATAAGTACGTATTACTGGGCTTTCGTGATAAGCAAAGCCCATAAGCGTATTCTACAAAAGAGTTAAATTCTGCACGTAGCAGACGATAAGTACCAACGAAGAAAAATAAAGGGAAGAGTGTGGTTGCACGATATACAAGACCTCGCCTTGCGCTCGGGGGCTTATAAACAGGAGATACTACAAGAAAGAAAATGAATGGAATTTTGAGCCTATGCTCGACTACAAGTATTCAAACATAGCCTCGGGGGCTACTCCCATCGGGAGCGCTAAGCGCGCACCCGATAGAGGATAAGGTAATCAATGGTGGAGATGAAGAAAGATTATCATACGAACTTCGACTACATAGTCGACCAAATATAGAGAGACTACTCCCATCGGGAGGGAATTGAGAAAAGTTAATTTAAAGTTCGAAATTCTTTGATTTTATCAGTCAAAACTTGGCTGCGACATAAGATTCTCGAGTTACGTTATCGCAACGAAACTCGAATGCCGTGATTTATCACGAAGGTAAGACCCCAGGATCCGTCCTGTGTGGCCTGGTATACGCACATGGATGCGCTCTGCTGGTATGTATCCGTGTCTACGACGCGAAGAAAATCCTGGTGGACGCACTGGGTACCCTGAGAATCACTGGGATTCATTCTTTGTAAGTCCTAAATGCGGCAAAAGAATGGATTTGACCGGTATCCCGAATTCAAGTCCAAGGGGATTGAATTTGAAGTAGGTGACAAGTATCTGTTCCGGCAGTTAACTGACCTCTTGATCCGTCAGAGTTGTTAGGCTTGTTCATCAAAACCCCTTGCGAAAAAATATCATAAAAGTAAGTTGAAAGACCAAGTCGAAGATTTGAAGATAAGAAGAAGTCGAAGAATTGATCAAGTCGAAGATTTAAAGATTAGAGATTCAACCCGAATCTGCAATTCTGGTAGAATCTCAGGGGCTACTGATAAGGGTATAGTTAATAGAGCCCGTTAGTTGAGTACCCCTGAGGCCCGTTAAGCTAGGCCCAATTGTAATAATAGTCGAGATACGAGTTCTTACCGTATGTCGATATTGTAATCTGTATCGGACCCTACCCGATCCTCGAGACCTGGCCACCTATATATAGGGGCTAGGAGGGGACGGTGTAGGCCAGATTGAAAGCAAGCCAGGTTGAACACCCAAGTTTACTTTCGACGCATACCTATTTCGACTAACTTTACCTTCGAGTTCATCCGACGCCCTATCTCCCCGATCCTAAGTCCTTCATCTAGGACATTTGTCGAGTTAACCCCTCGTCACTATCTTTGCATGTTATTGACCTGCTTTTTTCCTCTATATGCAAACTTGGAGATATACATCTGGTGTCAGGTACCTATGATATAGTACCGTTATCATGTTAACCTTTATCATGTTAACCTGAAAATAGAATTTAATGGTCCTGTGTGCATGTGTATACTGACAATGCAACCTCACACTAGTGGATTGTATCTGCACAATTTAAAACACTCTCATTAAAGTATCTGCACAATTTAAAACACTCTCATTAAGTTACTGAACTGCAGAATAATGCTATCCTTGTGTATTAAGACTGAAACATTTAGGTGCACTTCTCTCTCTCTCTCTCTCTCTCTCTCTCTCTCTCTCTCTCCCTCTTGCTCTCTGAGATTTATAAAGCCGCACCTGATATTAACCAAACCTTTCTCTCTAATTTGAGATTAATATAAACTAAACTTTGATTGTGTATCTGGTACTGTTGCTAATTGTTTAACTGCTACTGTTTTGGCATGATATGTATATTTTTGTATATTTAGTAGAGCATCTTGAATGATTTATAAAATTATTACGACCTAATTGATGGCCTGTGATATTTCTTCGACTGGCACATGATTTTGAATAATGCTTGCTTTCTTTTGTTGACCTGGACCTGGGAGTTAGCATTTTGGCAGCTCTCTCCTTTTGGCCGCTGTAATTTTGGAGGTGATGCATAGTAGAGATAAGCATGCAAAGACTAGGTATGACCTCCCTTCCAAATTATAAGATGTTTTGGTAGGCTACCAAAAGTGTAAAGTGTGTGGACACACGTACCTCTTGATGCTGTTTTGGAATGTCGCAGTATTTCCTCTATAAACAATCTGTTTTAGTGTAAATCTACTGGCCCTGTTCATATCAGTTTCCTTCAGCTGCAACACTCCAAATCCCACGAGTTTTTTCAGCGGCAAGTATATGATAGTTAATCTTTTGACAGATTTTGGTTTTTGAAGGGGCATCTTCAAGGTCCCTCCTATCATTTATTCTTTTTGGTCTCATATAATTAAGAAATTATATACATCTAAAATCCAGGAGAATTTCGCCTATAAAAGAAAGATTGCTTTTGCATCTGAGCCTTCATCTTGTGATAGATTCTATAATTTTGATAGTGTGCTAGCATACACTAGTGTAAAATCCTTATTTGTTTGTTTTATATCTATTTGATCTTTTCTCTTGACAGGTGTAGGCTATAAGTTCGTTGTGAGCTCATGACATGTGGGCTGCTGGGAGGTAAACCTCTTTTCTCTTGACTACAAGTATCTATTGCCTGTGCCTACGTGTCGCTGTGAGCTCAAGAAGTGATTCGAGCATGCTGCGGTGAAGTTCATTCATGGGATTTGTACTCGTGAAGTTGCATTGCGGATTCATACTAGTACTCTGGAATCTGTCATATTTGAATTGAGCACTGAAGAAGTTTCATCTTGGTAAAGACAACCTAGGCCCTTCCCTGCTCTTGATAATATTCCAACTCAGTTTCAAGAGCATGCAACTTCCTATTTAAGCCCTTAACTTGAGCTTTGTTGTGCTGTTGTCTCGAAGGCTACTGTGTACATCTAGAATTGACACTGGGTATATATTTTGCAATGCAGGACCACGGCTAGAACATGATGAGATAAATTTTCTGATATATGTTGATGGTAGAAGTTGATCAGAAGATTTAGTTGGCGAATGAGAAGAGGGTGTAACCTGATGATATCGATGTAGTGCAAGATCAGAGTGTGCTTATTTAAATGTGATATATATATAGAGATAGTTCCATTAGAGGGAAATGAAAGCTCATATCTACATTGTGAACTAAACATGGCAACAAATTGATGGATAGAATTTCAGAATCTCAGGCTTCACTTTCAGTGCTGGGTGGATCCATTCATGCCTTTGGGCATATTGTATAGTGTGACATATATATAAATGCGATATTCAAAGTTCATCTTGAAATACATGCGTGCCTTATTTATATGAATGAAGGGAATAGCATCGTGTCTCTAGATAGACTTTGACGATTCTACACCGCAAGCAAGATGTGAGCCAACAAGAACCACTCTTGTGGTTTGCCGTTGATGGCGCCGCTTGTGTCCCACCTGTTGCAAGTCGGAGGCAAAGGAAAGATGACAACCACTTGTTGTTGGTCGGAGGCAAAGGAAAGATGACAACCACTTGTTGGTCGGAGGCGAGAGAAAGATGACGTCAGGAGCCCAGGACTTACTTGCTGTTTGCTCTAGTCGTGGGAAAGATTAGATTGCCGCAGTTTTGAATGAAAGTAAGAGCTAGGCTAGCTACACAGTAGCTACACACAGTGATATCTTGTTGATATTAATATATTCCTATTATAAAAAAATAGCTACACAGTAGCCAGCTACCACTACCGATGTATGATAGGAAAAAGAAATAAACACTTAGCTTTCTGAGTAACGCTATCTTTCCACTTCTCCATGGTACCACCGGCATGCTAGCAATTGATGGAATAAATTGGATCACTTTCCCATGCTCCCATACTTTAGAATAATTAAAGGGGTTGTATCATCTACCGAGAGCAACATGCTTTATGAATGAAAGAGTACTCCTTGTACTATTCACCTTCCTGTGGATCAGCATAATTTACTAGGACGATGCCTCCTTGAGATCTTATTATAGGCTGACTATTAGGGAATCGAAAAGCTGCACTCAATGCAAGGTTTTGCCTCCTTTTACGCTGCCTATAATTTTTTTAGGAGAGCACCTAGCAGAGTGGCAATCCGTGGCATGGCACATCCTAGCCCTCCATCTTGTTCATCAATCAATCAAGAAGAGAGTACCAACGAAAATCTCATACCTTTCCCGCTCTTAGCTGTCCTCTCAAATTCTGAACTTGTCTATAAGTATGAATCCACTGTCACCAACCGCGTGCGGGGTGCGCGTGCGTGACTTGTGACTTGGGACTTTGGCGTGGCGTGATGTGGCGTGGCGTTTGGAGCGAGCCATCCTCGTCGGTGTCGGACCAACGTCTGGCCGGTGACGCGCAGATGCGTTCTGGAACAACAACAGGTAGATGATCTTGTTCTTCCCTTGATCTAGCTTCCTCCTGTGGTGCTTGCGTTGATCCCCGATTCCTACTGTGGTGGGTCACCGGCCGACTAGCAGGGCCAACTACGGCGCACCCGTCTGGATCGACAACACAGCTAGCGCGCTCACCGATCGGCCAGCAAGGTGAGCATCGGCCAGCGTTGACTCCTTGGCGGGCGGAGGCGAGGCGTCCGTCGTCCGTTTTCACGGGCTGGCCGTAGGAGGCGAGCTATGTGTCCTCCCAATGCAGTAGGTGCGTAATTCGTCACTCCCTTGATTTGATCCCTTCTTCTGTCGCAGCTGGACTCCTCGTTTTAAATCTGGATGGGATCGATGGGGGTGGGCTGAATTAAGCAGGCGTGTTTTGCTGTGTTTGTTTTTCTTGTTGGAGCATCAGGCCGGGGGCGAGAAAAAGATTGCACGTTTTTAGGCAGACGAGTAGGTACCTAGTTCATCGGCAAGATCGAAGAGCGAAGAGCGAGACTGCCGATCGAGCAGTAGTCATCTCCCGGCGGACTCCTCGCTCGTCGCTGGCGGGCGTACGTACGAACCGCGCGAGGAGATTTCATCTTTTCCCGAACGGAACGTGCCTGCGCCATCTTTTCGATCGGCCGGGCGCGTACTGAGCGAGCCCGTCGCCTGTCCGTGCCTGTACGATTCTACGTACGTACCTGACCCGCCGGACATGTCGTGGTCCATCTTCGTCACCTCCTCAGCGACACGGACATGCCTTTCCTCAGCACGACACGGACCTGCCTTTCCTCAGCGACGCCGCCCGCTCCAAGGACGGCGGCGCCTCCCTGTACCACATCGACATCGATCGAGGTGGTTGACTGTCGAAGGACCCGGGAAGAGCGAGCTACGCATCATTGGGTTGCTGCGGTGGCTGCTGCTGCTTTAACACTGTAAGCCCTTCTACCGTATTGCTTCCATCTCTCGTCTTGACTGCCTGCCTGTTACGCTGTACGCTATTTGCTTGAAATTTTGTTTGCGAAGGAGCACTACTGGAACAGATGAGTGGATGCCTATGACCTGTTCGACGAAATGTGTCCATGTGCGTTTCCTAATTTAACTCGGTGCTCCCCTTTCTTCGGGTAATACAAATTCATTGGTCCTTATCAAAGTATTGCAACTTGGTAGGAGACAAGCCAAGTTGGCACATGTTGTATACTGATTCTACACCTAACTGAAGCCATGACCGTGCAAGTAGACGAAGACAGCCATACTAGCCGAACTGTTATTGGCTGAATAAATAAACAGATTGAAATACTTGCCAGTGCTGCAATGATTTTCCTATTCTTGATAGCTCCATATTATTAAAGGAATCCGTTGCAGGTATTTTTAAGAAACTGACTAGTAGGTGCCCGTTCTGCGTTCGACTTTGAATAGGCGGTGCATTACTACAATACATATGCTCCTAATTAAATCCTTTGACATATGGTTTATCCCAGCAAGGAATCATGTGTGCAGTACTACAATACATATGCTCCTAATTAAATACTTTGACATATGGTTCCTGTAGCTTGTCGTCGTATGCAGAAAGAGCTTCGAACATGCAACTCTGAAATTTCAACAGAATCCCAAGAGATGGGGCTCCATTGTTCATATTTTTTACTGCAAGTGGATGTATAGAAAATGAGGAATATGGAAAGGGTCAAGTCTGCAACAATAGTTGGTCATTTTCATATGCAAGTGTTGAATAATTACAAGAAAGGCGTGTTTATTAGATAGCTTTGAGAGAGATGGACTAGTCTTCCCACGTTCATAAGCAAAGCTTTTATGCGAGACCAATTGGCTAGTCTTCCCACATTCCAAGTAAATGAAGCAACCATGAGGTGTGAGCGAGCATCTGGCGAGCTAGTTTGTGCAGCCAAGCTAGATCTCACATAGGCAGGAGATGCTCATTCTTCCGCTTCCCATCAAGAACAGGCCCACCAGCAAGGTATGACAGCTTCTTCTTTCCTCTGTGGCTGAATTCCACATATGGCTTCTTATGTGGTCCAGGCTTGAGACACCTACTTATATGGTCTAGGCTTGAGATACCATTCATCCTTCATTGATCCAGATGCCTGCTTAGTCGCCACATCACAGCTTCGACAACTTAATTCTTGAGCACTCCGCCACTGCCTCGGTTACGTTGTTCATCTTTCAGTAGAGTAGAAAGGTACGACCTTTAGTTTCGCTTTGTTCCCTGTTGCTGATCCCAAGGCCCTGACTTTTTCAAATTTGCTCTCTTATCTGTTTTTGATAGAGAAAAATCTGGCACATAAGATTCACCTTTGTAGTTTACAGAAAATTTGTTTGGAATGTGACAAGGGTATTCTACTTTAAAAAAAGAACTAGAGAATGTCCCATTATTTTTGCTTGTTGGAAGTTATGTCTTCAAGGGTTTCTTGAGCTTGTTGTGATGAAATACATTACCACTGACTTATGCAGAGAGGACCACTGCGTGGATGATCATCCTGTGAGGAACAGAGGAAGCCAGAACTCGCACGGCACGACGAGGGTCACAGAACGCCAAAGCAGACATACTTGTATCGAAGTCAGAATCCATAGGTTTGGGCACTATGGGCACAATTCTGGATGCTCTCGCTTCAAATTTTTTGAGAAAGCTGGGTCAACTTATCGAAGACGAAGTTGTAATGACACTAAGTGTCAAAAAGGATATCAAGAGGCTGAAGAAAAATATGGAACACTTCAGTGCTGTTCGCGAGGATGCCGAAGCTCTGTCCATGGAAGATAGACGGATAGAGGCCTGGTGGAAGAACATGAGTGATGTTATGTTTGATGTTGATGTCATCATAGATCTTGTTATGGTTCATTCACAGAAGCTTTTACTGCTACCTAGATCGGTATGTTGCAATCTGTCTATGGTCTCTTGTTTTGGAAAGCTTTCATTTGATCACAAGGTGGCTAGCAGAATTAAGGACATAAATGGAAAGCTTGATGAGTTGAAAATAAACACAGAGATGTTCAGCCTGGGTAGAACAAGTCGTCAACAATTCCAAGTAACAACTGTGGATAGAAATAAGACATCTTCTATAGATGAGCTAGAGATTGTCGGAGAACAGATCAAACAGTCTGTTGATGACATGGTACAAATTATTGTCAGTAGCTTCCATGATAATAGGTCAAGCATTTTGGGCATTCAAGGGATGGGAGGCATCGGTAAGACAACATTAGCTCAGAAGATATACAATGAGCAGGTCATAAGAGAGAAATTCCAAGTTCATATATGGTTGTGCATTTCTCAGAGCTACATAGAGACCGGGTTGATAAAGCAGGCAATACGAATGGCTGGAGAAAAGTGTGATCAATTAGAGACCAAAACCGAGCTTCTGCCGCTTCTAGTGGACACTATCAAAGGAAAGAGTGTATTTCTTGTGCTGGATGATGTGTGGAAATCTGATGTATGGATTGATCTTCTTCTATCGGCTTTCACGAGAGCCTCAAATTTCCATGTCCTTGTCACCACAAGAAAGCTCGATGTTTTGGCAGAAATGCATGCAACATATACCCACCAAGTAAACACAATGAATCATCATGATGGCTTAGAGCTGCTTATGAAGAAGTCCTTTCAACCTTACGAGCAAATAAGTGAATTCAAGAATGTTGGGTATGAAATTGTAAAGAAATGCGATGGCCTTCCTCTTGCTATCAAGGTTGTTGCCGGTGTCCTGTCTACCAAAAGAACAACTGCAGAATGGAAGAGCATCCGAGATAGCAAATGGTCCATTCAGGGACTCCCAGAAGAACTCGGCGCCTCCCTGTATTTAAGTTACAGCAACTTACCCCCTGAACTTAAACAGTGCTTTCTCTGGTGTGCTTTGCTGCCTCCTAATTTCGGAATCCATCGTAATGATGTAGCTTACTGGTGGGTCGCCGAAGGTTTTGTGAGGAAACAGGATGAATTATCATTGCATGAAATTGCTGAAGAGTATTACCTTGAGTTAGTTAGGAGGAGTCTTCTTCAACCAATACCAGAGTTCGTCGACAAGTGTGTGTCAACGATGCATGATCTATTGAGGTCACTTGGACAATTTCTGACAAAGGATCACTCCCTTTTCATGAATGGGCAAAGTAATGGTGCTATGTTGAATCTGCGCCGCTTAGGTATCAGTCATGATGTAGAAAATATACCCGCTCTAGAAGAGCACACATGCTTGAGGAGCCTCCTACTTTTTAACAACAAGAACTTTAAGTCAGTTCACAAGGATATTTTCAGAAAGCTTGAGCATATCCGTGTGTTAGTTCTCAGTGGAACAAGCGTCCAAAACATACCAGAGTCACTGGGAAGCTTGGTGCTATTAAGGTTGCTAGATCTTAGCTATACAGAAATTAAGAAACTTCCAGATTCCATAGGAAGCCTCATCAGCCTTGAATACCTCTCGTTGCTTGGTTGCCGCCAATTGGATAGTCTGCCAGCTAGTCTGATGAGACTGTCTAACATAAGTTTTTTGCATCTAGAGCAGACTGCAATTGATCATGTTCCAAAAGGCATTGCAAAGTTTCAGCAGCTCTACAACCTAAAAGGAGTTTTCGAGAGTGGGACTGGATTCAGATTAGAAGAATTGCAATTCCTGCCCAATATCCAACGTCTGTGGATTGAGAGGCTAGAGAAAGCGGCACCAGGCGATGATTTTGTACTTAAGAACAGTCATAATCTTAGAGAACTGGGACTGTGCTGCACAGTGGGCAGTACTCAAGAGAGAGCTCGGTACCAGACTGATGAGGTTGAGAGAATTCAGCTAGTCTATGATATGCTTATCCCATCACCAAGCTTAGTATATATTTTTCTTGATGGATTCCCGGGTATAAGGTTCCCGGAATGGCTATGCTCTGAACCGGATCTTATTATGCCAAATCTGTGCCATATGCACCTGAATGAGTGCATATCCTGTTTAAAGCTTCCACCAGCAGGTCAGATACGGCAACTGCAAGTTCTTCAGGTTAAAGGTGCAGATGCCGTAGAAACCATCGGCTCAGAACTCCTGGGCGAAGGAGTCGGAAGTCCAGCAGTCTTTTTCCCAGAGCTTGAACTGCTTCATATCATTGGCATGTGCAGTTTGCAAAGTTGGTCCCTCGACACTTGGAATCCCTGTGATATTATGGACTGCAACGTTCGACTGTCTCTGATGCCTAAACTTCAGCGTCTGCTGCTTCTTGATTGCCCAAAACTGAGAGCTCTCCCTTCAGATTTATTGATTAACCTGACGAGAATCCACATTGAAGGTGCTCATGAGCTGAAAGAAGTTATCGATCTCCCTGCAGTTGTGTGGCTCAAGGTCAAGAACAACGTGAGTTTGAGGAGGATATCCAGCCTAGGGAGGCTGCAGGATCTGCTTGCGCAGGACTGCCCAACGATGGATCAAGCAAATAACCTGTGGTTGTTGAGAAGAGTGTACATGATTGACTGTGCGCGTGCCCAAGAGTTCAGGAATTGTCTCACAAAAGAAGAACAGGGCATCCTGGTCCATATTGCAATAGATGGACGTAATATCTTCCCAGATAAAACTCTCTATAATTAAACAGGTGAGAGTAACATGTCTATTTCTTCTGCCATTTAGTATTCTTAATTTTTTATTCCAAAACTGTGAACATTTTCACGTTCACTGGAAATCCTTTTCCATCACTGCCAACAAAAGTGACCCTCAACATGCTACTCTTCTTTCAGGCTGCACAAGAGAGGGGCTAGTGAAGGCATGACGGTTAGTTGATACAATACTCGAATATTAGGTTTGCTTTACGCAAAATAACAAATTGACCAACGCACACAGCCTCTTTGCAGGAGCAGCTTCTTAGGGCAGCCCCGGTGCATGAAGCTCCCGCATTGCGCGGGGTCCGCAGAAGCAGCTCCTTATGGATTCAGCAAAATCATTCATTTTAATCCTTGGAGCACAAGACAGCTTTTTGATCGGAGTCCGACAACTGGAGGTTTATGTTTGTTGAAGTCTGACATAATGTTAATTATTATTTCTGCTGTTTATTTGATTTGTGTGTGTTCCTATGGGATTCAGGTGAGTATTCACTTGATAAATATGGTCGGCAGCAACAAAATGGCATGACAAACTCGAAGCTGACGCTAGCCAGCTGCCATTGCTGCATTATCAGTCCAATAGCAAGTTGTCCTCTCAAGGATGTTCAATGCTTTTTAATTCCTTTATTTTGTACTCCCTCCGATAAAAAATAAGTGTTGGTGACTTAGTACAAACTTTGTACTAAGCTAGTACAAAGTCACCGACAGTTATTTTCGATTGGAGGGAGTAACCGTTCAGATTCACTGATTAATAATAATGGTTGCGTGTAGTTGATTTACCAATGTTTTCTTCATGTATCGTCACTTAGTGGAAACACGGTATTATAACTAAGGTGTGTCTAAGTTTCAGGCGACTGAGCAGTCACCCGAAAAAATGCAACTACGGGTTTTTCTAGTTGCAATTTTTTATAGCTCGTTTGTACTTCTTCAAAAAAGTGCAAGTCATTTAAGGAAAAGTACAATTTGATACGAGTTACACTTTTTTGTGAAGAATGTGGTTGCACTCTTTTTAGGAGACTGAGATTTAGTCACTTGAGATTTTGCAAAACGACAGATTTAACAGATTGGTTTCGAAATTAGTTTGTTGAGGACAAGGAGCTATTTAATTAGTTTGTTATCTGCTTTGCAAATCCCGTGATTATAGTGATATTGTGATTGTAGCAATCCCCGTGATTGTAGTGATTAGAGATGGGTACCGTAATTGCTGGTTACCACAGCATTTGACGCACGGATAGCAGAGGGTGATCAGAAGGTTTTGATTCTTCTAGTAATGTTTAGTGGATGTTTGTGAGGATGATTTGATGATCGTGATTTCTCTAGATGAACGGATAGCTGAGGGAGATCAGGCTGTTTTGATTTCTTCTTCTATTGTTTAGGGGTGATTTGTTGGTCGTGATTTATCTGATATTTAGTGTTGAGGGACAATCTACCAACCCAACTCTGGTTTTAATTATAATGATACATAAGGTTTGTGGCAATCGTGCCACTCGTAATCATCTTTCGGGTTTTCTCAGTTAATCAGTAGGCGACTCAAAAGGTCGGCGAAAAATGTTGACGCCGCATGTTTGGTAACCTAAAATTTTGGCTCTCAAGTACGCCCTCGCACGGTATCCACCCGTCCATTACTTGCTTTGTGATCGGTGGATAAGGTAACAATGTATTTCATTATTGGTGAAGGAAATGAGAATACGTAATTTGAATAGGCAAATTGATAGGCATTTAATGGGAAGTAGCACATGGAAGTAAATGCTAGGAAAATAAGTAGCATTTAAACACTTTATAATTCCTTGACTTTCTAGCGCAAAAGAATAATTAGTACACAAAAGAGGCATAATTGTTAAATTATGTCATTCTTTACCAGGTTTGTGACTGATTAAGGCTATTGCGGTGGCCATGGATTTTGGTTGTTAGAACAATAGGCTTGGTCATTGGATTTATGAACTTTTATACATTTATCTGTTCCAAATGCAGAGGGCGAGGGAGTCTAGAATTAACTAGAAAAATCATTTCCTCATTTCCAAAGAGCTAATAATAATAATAATCAAGATGGATTATAGTAAGATAACCAGATTATAACTATAATTTGTCCTAAGCAGATATTTTAATGAAATGATCACACCTCATACCAATGGTACATTATTAATAAGACTTAATTGGTCAAGAATAACACACTGATTGTTAGGCCTTAAATAGTATTAGGCTCTTGTGATTATGATTGAAATAGTACGTTTAGAAATACAACGCCATAAATACATTAGAGTACATGGACGGTTGGTGATGACTGAGTGGAGGGTGAGATTTGGGGTGGGGGCATCCCAAGTTCTCCACGGCATTTTCGGCACGTTCGGAGCCTACTGTCATCGTCTACTCATTTCTGCCACCATCCATAACACCCCGGCAGGTGCTCGTTGCGGTATATGCGTACAAATCGATCCGTGCACCTAGCTAGGAAGCATAACATCATAACAAGATGACATCCTAATAAATTAGCTAACAGACGATATAAGTATGTATACAGAGGTACGAAGCATGACATCAAATAGAATCAAGCTCTAATTAAGTAAAATTTTGTTATAGAAAGAGATGACTAAGTTAATCTTTGTTAATTATTTGTTGCAACTAGTATAGAAGAAATCAACGAGCAAAAGGTAGTTAGGTACCCACTCTTTTCACGTGCAACATTTTTTCCTATCCTCGATCCGCAGATCTCACTCGTATAAAAGATGAGATGCAATTCACACGATCCTACGTGTGTGCGCGCGTACATGCGATTATCCATGCATGTCACGGTCATACCGTGTGCATCTATGCATCAAGACTGTAACACAAAATAGTTAACACATCATACAGAGGTTCCATCATTCTTGACATGATAAATTTAAAT
Source organism: Dactylis glomerata (assembly GCA_007115705.1). Taxonomy (NCBI): domain Eukaryota; kingdom Viridiplantae; phylum Streptophyta; class Magnoliopsida; order Poales; family Poaceae; genus Dactylis; species Dactylis glomerata. The sequence goes on along the minus strand of QXEO01000173.1, from coordinate 4,439,186 downwards.
TACAATCACATCAAGATTATAAAACAGAGGGAATATACCAAGCCAACAACCTATAAGTAAATAAACTAATTTTATATGTACAAAGACACGACTAACTTAATCGTTGCTAATTATTATTTTTTGCAACTAGAAGAAATCAACTCGCCAGGTAGCTACACATCCTTCTATTACTATATCTTTTCATCTGGCCTTTTTCATCAGGTACACTAGAGAAGAGGTGATACATTTTAAAGATGATGTTGGGAAACACAGTCAGATGTCACTCTGGAAGTCACTATAAGTTAGGAATGCCTCTCACCCAATTGGGGGAAGGCGTGGGTGTGGCAGTGATGTCCATGTGTCTTTTGGGAAACAGAGTATCACATCATACTTTGACAAGGAATTATCACGCAAAAAATTATCAGTGCAACCAATGATCACCACCGCTTTCGATATTGAGTCAAAAATGTACTTGGCCCCGCCTAGGCGAAGGCCTTTCAAGCAAATGAGATTGTTGCTTGGAAGACACTCAGAATTTAGGCCCAATTCTTATTCCAACTGCTAAAGAGATTGATATATAGGGTATATTTGGAAAAGAATTATGAAGTATAGGTGGAGAGTGGCTGGAGATGTTCAAGCAAGATCGAAAGTACTACTTCCTATGTTACAAAATATAAGACATTTTAGTGAGTAATATAGTCTACCTAAAATGTCTTATGTTTTGGTACGGAGGTAGTATATTGTAACTGTGATGTGTGACTCATGGTTCGAGCCTGCTGGTATGATTCTTGTCAATATCATGTTGTATATTGTAAGGCACACATGTTCTTCCATAAATTCATTGATGCTTATGGCCATACTCAAAATTCATTTTTTTTCTTGTGCTTGAATTTTTTACTCTTGCTCAATGTATATTCACTCTTAATTTTGTCTATTTATGCCTTATTCTATTTTCACTTGATATCATGATGCATTTGGAGACCAAAATGTATTATTTATGTCTCAATAGAGAGATTAAAAAGGTTGTTATTGAAGAGATATGCCATGAAAATGTGTTCAAATTGTAACCGACAATGGGTCCAATTACAAGAAATTTTGCAAAATTCTTTGTAGAAGAACTTGAGTACGAACATATTGTATGGCGGCCATGTTGCCCACACCTTTCACTTCATGCTTAAGGGCATAGCCAAATTTCATAAGGTGTGATAGGTAAAAGTGACAAGCATATTTGTAGGTTTTTTCATAATCATACTAAACTAATTACAGTTTGAACTAAACTTTTATACTTCTTAGAAATTATTCATTACATGCTACAACATAAACTTATCCTCTTTATCTTTCATAGGTAACTGCATATTAATGCTGTAAATTTAGGTGTACAACTTTCTATTGGATGCTGCTAATATATATCTTCAAATAAAGTTGCATTGTGCTAAATTTGAAGCTTCATTTTTAGTATACGTTTTCTTCAATTTTATTCATAATTACATAAACTGGATAACATGTATATGTAATTACAAAAAGGATATCAAAAGTGTATGATATACTCTCTATGTCCCATAATATAAGAAGTTACTACAATCAATATACTCATATATTGGTTATAATAACATATGGGATGGAGGGAGTAACAAATAACTTAATAGTAGTTTCTAGTTCATGATTATATAACCATATTTATTTAAATATCTAGAGTATAAAGTGAATTATTGGCACTATTCTCTATGGATTTATTATGATGAAAATCTCTTACAATTTACAATAAGTTTAATAATAAGTTGACAATGTGTGAATGCTCCGTACTTAGTATTGAAATAGCATCACTTATAGTACTCCATCCATTCTAATTTATTAGGCATGAACATATTTTAAGAAAACTTTGTTGTACAAATATGAATACAATGATATACATTTTGTACAACAAAACATTGTCTATGCACCATAAAGTTAGATCTCCACAAAATTATTTTCAATATTAATATGATGATATACGTTTTGAGACTTATGATATACATTTGGTTTACAAATTGATGGCCAAAGGTTTTCTAAATAGCATGCGGGCATAGTAAATTGGAATGAATGGAGTAATCAACAACGCATATACATTAGGGTTATCTATCACTCAATACAATTTATTTGATTTCTTGTTGGCAGTGCACTTGTTATCATCAAGCGCATACGAGTGCTTGCGTTGATTTCTGAAAAAAGGGTCAAACAAACATGAAAATCTAGTTAGAATAAATTTGAGTATGGCTTAACTTAAATTCATATGTAGTTGCTGATTTTGTTAATATGTGGACTTCCTCCTACCAAAGAAATTGAATTTACAATATTTGGAATCCTTAAAGAATCTCTAGCAGATCCCTTAAAAACCTATAAATACTTACAAATGTGAAAAACCCGCACCTAACCGGTCCACTAAGTGGTTAGAGGAGTAAAAATTATAATAGTATCCTCCAAAAAGGATCCCAACTTTCCTAAATATACTCAACCGCGGCCTCAACAGAGTATAATTTCGTTCTCCCCCACCTTCTCGCTGGCACCGATGCCCCCCACTGCGGCTAGAATGGTACCATAAATCCCTTCTGCAACCCCACATGCCCATCCCGCCTGCTCGACGTTGCCAGAATCGACTGCCGTGCCCTCGGTTTTGTCAAGGAAAAGGTTTGGGGACAAAAGGTGTGATGCGGAGCACCGCACGGACAATCAAGGCCTACGGCAAGGGCACATGCAAGGTCGCAGACCATTCCATCGAACCGCACTCAAGGCTCTCTATGCCACCGTTGCGGCACCAACAAAGAAGAAATGCAATCAATGGTGTGGTTGTGTTCATCAATTCAACCACGCACCACCGATTGGGGCGCCAATCACGGAGTATGGTACTATCATATAATACCTCTATAAGCAATAAAACAAGAAGAACAACAACAATGCCTTCAATTTGCACCATTTCCACACAGAGCTACTGGCAGTGAGAAGTGGGCATGGAAGAATTGGGATACCACACCGAAGAGGTCATAAATTAGCATATATGTTGAACTAGATGATGATGAGGAGAGTCACAAGAGACTGGAGGGGCAAAATATTGCAAAGGAGAGGAAGAAGAGGGGGGCGTCGGTGCCTACAAGGATGAGCTTTGTGCTATGATTGAGACCAAGAAAACTTGGCGGCCAAATGTAAAGAAGACAAGTTGGCAAGGTGGATTGTGCTTAAGTCCTTGGAGGACGAGAAGTGGAGGACCAAGTCGCCATCCAAAGAGAGGAAGACGAAGGTCGAGGAGCATAGGCTTGCACTCGAGGAGAAAATTTTTGCAAAAGAGAAGAAAGACGAAGAGTGTGCTATCTTGAGATGCAACTATATCAACTTTCACACGATCCTACGCACATGCATGATGGCACTAATACACCGACATAGGCACCATAACTTGTACGGTGCACCTAGACATAACAAGATGACAACATAAATTGGAAGAAATCAAGTTATATAATAAGTAATTTAACCTGTCTTACAAAAAAGACACAACTAACTTCATTACTACTAATTATTATTTGTTGCAACTAGAAGAAGAAATCAACTCGCTAAGTCGTAGCTACCCATATTGGACTCAAGCTCTATATATATCTTGAGATGGGTATATATAATCATCTGGCCTTTTTCTTGGCGATGAGCTCGATGATGTCGTTGGCCATGCCGGCGAGCATCTGGTTGGTGTAGTTCTCCTCAAACAGGGGGTCCTTGTTGGTCTTGCTCTGCGCGAGCGCCATGTCGCAGAAGTTTGGCCTGTAGGCGGCGTCCTTGAGCTTGGGCCAGGCCACGTCGGTGCGGCCGACGCGGAGGTCGCTGAGCGCGCCAGCCACGGAGCCGTTCATGATCCTGTACATGGTGATGCAGTGGTTGAGGGCGCCGACGAGGTCGGTGAGGACGTGGATGGTGGTGGTGACGTTCCTGGCGGTGAGGTTGGCGGCGGCGGCTCCGAGGCCGCGGGCGTCGGTGGCGGCGGCGGCGGCCGGGATGGCGGAGAGCGTGCGCACGCAGTAGGCGTAGGGGGTGAACCACGTGGAGTTGGCCGCCGCGGTGCACGTCGAGTTGATGAGTGGGGTGGTGGCGAGGGCGGGCGATCCGGGCGCCGGCAGGAGGAAGACGACGACGAGGAGGAGGAGGAGGGGCATGTGGTGTTGCTTGATCGCCATTGTTCAGTTGCTTCTGTCTGTCAGACCGGCCAGCCGCGCTCGCAGCACCAATTTATTGATGAGTTCCACGGCCAGCAAGCCGTCTTCACCAACGAGAGTGTGAGGCGCTGATTTCCCTTCGATCCGTCCACTACGCGGCCCAAAACAGTTGTAGATGGCGAGTGCTGGATTAGAGAAGAGCCTACACCAAGTCAAGTCTCCATGCTAAAAAGGGCGGTGCTGAGCGTCCTCCGGAGGATTTGGAGCAAAAATCCTCCGGGTCCCAAACCGTCCGATTGGATTTATACACCAAGTCAACTTGCTGGCTTTGACTTGTAATGTTTTTTGAATGCTTGCCCGTGGCGAGCTTTATCGTGACGTGCCTATGCCTCGTTACAACTTCCAAAAAATGGCCCGATGTTTGTGTCTCAATCTCAACGCAATGGAAGAAGGGTGCATCGCATACTTCACGTTAAACGTCCACATGCCACACACGTGTAATATATGACATATATCAGCAAATCATGAAATATCCAAATGAAACCAGAACTTATAACAAAACCGTAGCACTAGTTGAATATCTAACATACGAGCCAAGTTTTTATATAGGAATAATTATGCTTTAGCAGTTTGTATGGGTTTAGTTTTCCTAATATTAGAGTGGAACTTGTAAGTAAGATTATAAACAGCAGATGAATCATCCATCAAGGAGCCTAGCTGTCTCTTTAAATCTAGAACTCTTCTCCAATCAGACATCCTCTTAACCCTCTTTCTTTTTCTTGCAAAGAATATATTTCTATCTCCGTGTGGTTCCCTTCACCTTCAACAACTTATAAGACACCCCTAGGTGAGTGAGGCACCAATCAATTTCCTGAGTGTATCTTAGCTATGTTAGGTCAGTGTGTTCTTCGCGACAATATCCGACGAATGAATGTCATCGGTTTGAATAACAAACTATTGGCTCTGCGTAAGCCTTGATGATCACATATGGATAAAGTTCTATCATGTAGCAATCCATGGAGATAATGTTCCCTGTCTCCTATTTTTCCATCAATAGTTTGGCAAATTTGGCAGTTTGCCATGCAAAAAATTTATCCACGTCCATTGTACGACCGGCGGCCATGTGGTCCTACCTTTTGAAGTCAACATCTCATATGAGTTTTAAAAGTATTGATGCTAATTTAGTTTTTTTCATGTCATATTTATTATATTTTATTTGTTAACTTATACTCATATGTATATATGTTTTTTTTTGTAAAATTGGTTTATTTTGATAGCATACACATATTTCTCTTGACTTATTTTTCTTCGTCCTTCGGTGAAGTATTGCTAGCAGCGTATGCCTCTGCATCTTATGCCCGGTGTCAGTACGGTCCTACTATTTGAAGCCAATATCTCATATGTTTTTTAAACTTGCGAGGTTAATTCAGCTTCCTTTCTTTTATTTTATATATTGGATGATATTCATTTATACTTTGAAGTACATATATATTAATTTTAGAGCCTATCACCGTTTCTTGCTCATTATTTCCGGTCGGTGAATTTAGTCTGTCTCGAGCATCATGTCCCTGTCCACTGTACCTCTGGAAATTTTTGGTTCCAAATCTCTGAAGTCAATGTCCCATATGATTTCTTCAAAACTCTGAGATTAATTATCTTTTTTGCATGTTATATGTTTTTGTCCTTCTATATAAACGTTAATATTCAAAAGTACATACAAAACAACATATATTTAGAGCCTAACTGTTTTATATTAACACACTTGATATGTCTCATTATTTGTATTCTACAAAGTAATATAGTTTTATCAGTTTGCTTATATCTCAATATGATTTTGTAGTCTAGCATGTGCTTGCACTAACACGTCTGTATATAGTTTGTTTGGAACAATGTAAGTTCAACACTGCTATTAACAAGAGTTTTGTAGCTAGTATTGATCATATGCAGAAGGTGATTTCCGTATCCATGGGAAATGACTCTTATTTTACATGAATTTTGCACGGGCTCATGCTTTGGAAAATGGACCTTTTTTAGGAGTGAAGCAAAGTGGCCACTTTTTAGAAGTGAAGCTAAGTGGACACTTCTTAGAAGTGAAGCTAAGTGCACACTTTTTAGGAGTATTCTTTTATCTTTGGGTCAACGAGTATACCTAGGTACTTTGCGCAACCCGGATCACTATATATACGCAGATGCAGGTAGGTGACTTTAGCTGCTTCGCTTTCCACTTCATATCCTGATAAACTAGCTAACCAGTATCCGATATACAGAGTTGAATGAAGAGGTTATCTCGAGCAGTCGACGAGGAGGAGAGGGCGGCGGTGGTGCCGCCGCAACCGACGACTAAGCCATGTTGGAAGACCACCACGGCGAACCGCGGCGTTGCAGTGGTAATCGGCACCCTTGTGTGTCTCGCTTTTCTCGTCGGAACCAGATGGATCGACCACAACGCTGCTGTAAGTACACTCTCAGATATACTGCATGAATGCTTGAGAATGTAGTTCTAGTCATCAACTTAATTAACAAGTCATCCATAAGCTAACTATAGGACATTTATTTCTAGCTAAAGTCTAAAGAGATACACATCTTTGAACGAAGGTCCGTACAGAGTACATTGCACACCCATTAGCCAGTTTTCCATTAAGTGTAATATGAGTAGCTAGTTCCCAGTAAAACTTGTAAATAACGGGTCCAAGTGTATACAATTCACCTTTTCTTTAGGGAAGTATACAATACACCTTCGCTAAACATGTACGCATACTTACAGTCAACGACTCTTCCCACCGATCTAAGATACCCCCTCCTGCCCCTTACTATTATTTTGTAGGTTCTTCTCACCTCAATGCCCCTTATTATTCAAAAGTGCATAAATAGCACACAACTTTATTGAAATGCACTTTTCATCCGGATACATCTGCTCCTTGTATTCATTTTTTCAAAATGTTAAAGAAATTATGATTATTCACTGCATATCTTCACATTTTATGTGCTCACGCATAGTTTCATGAAACACTGACATTTTCATGGCATATGCAAATAGACAAAAAAAAGCCTCGCAAAAAGGTTTGTATTAGCACCAAATTTTGATTTTTTTTACATAGGCCGCATAAAAAGTCATTTCTTAGGATGCGAAGATGTACACGCAATTTTTTTGTTTGATTTTTTTAAAACATGTAAAAAATACATTTTAAATAAAAGGATCATCACTAGTAGAAAAAAGGGCTTTCGTTTGGAGCTGCCCGGAGCTTTAGCACTGGTTGTGTTACGAACCCAGACTAAAGGGTGCATTAGCACCGGTTCGTAAGGCCAGGGCATTAGCACCGGTTTGTAAGAGACCTTTAGCACCGGTTTGAGCCACAAACCGGTACTAAAGGGGTTGCCTGCAGGCGCTAACCCTTTAGCACCGGTTTGTGGCTCAAACCGGTCCTAAAGGTCCCCCCTTTTGCACCCTTTAGGACCGGTTTGAGCCACAAACCGGTGCTAAAGGAGGGACCTTTAGCACCGGTTTGAGCCACGAACCGGTGCTAAAGGGTTGACACCCATTTTTCCTCTAATGCCCACGCAGAAAAAATATCTAAAAATAATAAACAAAAATGATAAAAACTTCAAATTTCAAAATCCTTTGACACGCATGTACCTCACGCAACCAACTTTTATGGAAAATTTGAAAATTTGAAAATTGATAATTTTTGCAAAAAAAGGTTCTTCCAAATTAAATCAGCAATAACTTTTACGTACGGACTCAAAAAAACCTATTATATATGAAAAGCTTTTTTGAATTTATTTAATTATTTCTTCTAGTTTTTAGTTATTTGAAGTTTTTATATTATTTTGGAATTTTTAAAGTTTTTTATTTTTTTGAATATTTTGTGTTTTAAAATTAGTAATTAAATTATACACAAAGGTTATTTGGAAATCATTGATGCTTATTAATAATTAATCATTCTTTCTTATTTTTAAAATTATTTGGAATTCAAAAAAGTAAAATCATATGTTATCAAAGTGTATGGGTTAATTGAATTCATAGCATAATATTATCAAGAAGTCGTGAGCGCAGTCTTGGAAGCTAGTAGGGAAAGAATAGAGAAGTTAAGCGTGCTAAGGGTAGAGCAGTGTAAGAATGGGTGACCGATCGGGAATACACTTCGATATAAGAATAGGAGTGATTAGAGAGAATAGGGGTGATTAGAGATTAGAGTGAATACTGTCAAATAATTCAAATATCCAAAAAATTGAGAAATACCAAAAAATAAATTCAATTTTTTTTCAAAATTTATACCAGAAATTCGTCCGGACCTTTAGCACCGGTTCGTGTCTCAAACCGGTGCTAAAGGGTCCTCCAGCCGCATGCGCCATGTGGAACCCCCTTTAGCGGATGATTTGCACCGGTTGTAAAACCGGTGCAAATGGGTGTTTCAAACCGGTGCTAATACCTTTGTTTCTACTAGTGCATGCATTTTTTGAGAGCGAAAATGCCTTGTCCACAATTTTGGAGAAAGTCACCACACATGCCCTCGCTATAGACACATTGGTTTTGGGTAGAATTACCGTCTCCACCACATGAAGGCTTCACTCTTGATGTTTGTGTTTGTGTGCAGTGACGCTTATACATAGCCACAATTTGAAACCCAAACATGTCATATCAATTGTTATATGATCCGTCTAAGGCTCGGTCGACTAAGAATTAAGGTAATTCTCAATTGACTAATGACATCGTCACCAGCAGACGTCGTAGAGGAGGTGGAAAGGAGAGGCCTTGCCGCACCACCATCACCATCTCCATTCCACAGCCGTCAGCATTCCCCCTCCCGACGCTAGCACCAGCCGAATCACCATCCACAGCCACCCATGGCTGGTGTCGTTGCCGCGATGTCTCGCCGCCCTTCCATGCCCAAAGCTCCCCATCTACCGATACATCGCCACCCCTGATCCCTCTAAGAACAACCACTTTCTTCTCTGTCCATGAAGATCCCATACCTCCAAACCCTATGTTTTTTTCTCGCCGGAGTCTGCCCAACCGTGGCCCTGCCACAGGCTCAGTCTAAGCTTAGGATTGCCGGTGACGGCACGGCCAGCCTCATCAGTCCTGAGTCCAGAAGGTTGGCAGTGTCTCTTTCTCTCCCTCCCTCCCTCTCTCCCTCTCTCTATCTCTCAATTGTCTAGTCAGGGCGTGTGCACATCATAGGATAGAGGAGAAGAGGAGATACTGTGTTCGAGAAGAGACGAGGTGGGGAGAGATAAGGTTGGGTGGTGCCCACTTCCACAAATCTTGGCACAAAGATCTAAATGTGGAGTTGTTTTTACGAGAACTAAAGTGGTGGACTTGATTGAGCACTTTCTCATTTAGCGGGAAATTAGCAAAACCAGTTCATAGCATGATGCATATTCACAAAAAGTATAATCTTTTCTATATGGAAGTATTTTAAATATCAACCAGACATTTTCCACAATGCAGACAAAATGCATTTCAGCTCAAACTCGGATGTATAAAATAACATAAATACATATATTTTGCATTGGAATAAGAAATATCCGAAGAAGCTCATTTTTTTTGTATAGTTGAGAAAAAAAATATAGAGTTCGCTGGATCACATCATAAATAACATAGTCTTCTTGTTGTCCAATACTAGGCTAGAATAATTGCCTACTGATGAGCTCTTTTGTCCAACCAGTTCTATTGGTTCCAGTCAGCCACAGGCGTCGGCAGCTTCAGTTGGCGTGGAGAGGCTCCTGGCCGTTCCCGATCATCCACGACGCCCCTCATACCCATACCGTTCAGTTGCGGTAACGAGACGTCAACAACGACAGCACTCTGCGGCCGCCGTGCATCAACGCCAGCACCATCACCACTCTCATCACCACCAAAACATGAACTGAAACAGTGCGCTTCGAGCTCGCCGCCGCCGTTATGCCCTGACTACTTCCGCCACATCCATACAGACCTTGAGCCGTGGCGCTCACCGAGAGGGATCACGCCGGATATGGTGGAGCGCGCCCGGCGCCATGCCGACTATCGGCTGGTGGTGGTTGCCGGACGTGCCTACTTGGAGACATACCGCGGGGCGGTCCTCCTCGAAAACCGGGATACATTCACACAGTGGGGCATTCTGCAGTTGCTGGCCCGCTACCCAGGCCGTGTCCCGGACGTCGACATCATGTTCTCCAGAGCTGACATGCCCGACGTGCTCGTTAAGCACTATCGTGATCCTTCCACCTCGCCGCCGCTCTTCCAATATGCTAAGGACGAGAAGCACCTCGGCATCCTCTGGCCCGACTGGTCCTTCTGGGGCTGGCCGGACACAAACATTCGTCCATGGGCACCGCTAATGGAGGAATTCGTCCGGGAGAATGCGCGCCTGCGGTGGCCCGACAGGGAGCCCTACGCGTTCTGGAAGGGCAACCCCGCCATGTCGCCGCTACGCAGGGACCTTTTCAAGTGCGACAACGACTCAGCCGCCAACATGCGGGTGTTCAAGCAAGACTGGGCCGCCGCCACCCGGAGCGGGTTCAAGGACTCTAACCTGGCAAAGCAGTGCCAGTACAGGTACAAGATCTATGTACAGGGAGGGTCATGGTCAGTGAGCAAGAAGTACATCCTCGCGTGCGACTCGCCCATGCTGGCCATCGACACACCGTTCGATGATTTCTTCTCCCGGGGGCTCGTCGCCGGCAAGCACTACTGGCCCATTGATGCCGTGAACAAGTGTCGCGCCATCAAGTCTGCGGTCGACTGGGGGAACGCAAACCCGGTCCAGGCTCGGCGGATCGGCGAGGAGGGAAGCAGGTTCGCGAGAAAGGACATGGACATGGACTATGTATACGACTACATGCTTCACGTGTTGACGCAATATGCTGCCCTGCTCCGATACAAGCCCACCGTGCCAGAGAAGGCCGTAGAGATTTGTCCTGAGTCCATGGCCTGCCCAAGAAACAATCGTGAGAGGGAGTTCTTGATGGAGTCTAGGGAACAGTATGTGGCCGGGTACGAGCCATGTACGCTCCCACCGCCATTCAACCCCGAGGAGGCTAGGGAGATGGCTGCCAGAGAAGAGAGTGTGCGAAGTGAGGCAGTGAAGATGGCAGGGATTTAGCAGCTCACGTTATGTATTGTGCATAATTTCTGTGTGTTTCACTCCGTGCAGTTTCTGTGTGTTTCACTCCGTGCAGTTTTATAAAGTGTAGTTAGTGAAACATCCCAGCATGCAATTGCAAAGCCCCAAATAGACGGATGAAACACGTGGCGCTTTTACCGCGTGCTAGATGTCGTCCATGTTTCTACCATCAATTTAGTGCTTCTTTGTAATTCGTGTTGGTATATATTTTATCAAGTTTTTTTTTGCATTCTAGAACCTGCACGGAAACTACACGGAAAAACACAGAATGAAACCTTTTTTTTTGATGTAAACACAGAATGAAACATGGTAAAACAACATAGTGTAGAACCAAGGAACCGCTTTCTTCTTTTTCAGTCACCAACCGCACGAGAGCAGCGGCGGTTCCAGAGACTCGCCGGTGATCCAGCCGCTCCCCTTCCTCTCCGATCGCCGTTTTGGCATCGCGAGGGGGAGGGGAGCCTTGGTTCTCGTTTGTGTGTGTGTTTTAGTCCTAGGGTATCTAGGTTTTCGAGTTTCCTCTATCAACGTCATGGTGGAGCGGATGTTGATAGTGCTAGTTGGAATAATGGTCTCCCAACTCATGCTCCTGTTCGTCGGAGGCGATGCTGGCGCCGGCGAGAGGTTTGTGGAGCCCAAGCTGTTGGAGTGGCTTCGATCTGGCCTTGCGCCGTGGCGTGGCGGCAGGGATAGGCTGCTCTTGGAGTGCACCGCGCTTGAGTGCTGTTGTGTGTTCGCGGAAGACGGTGGGAGATCCGGCCGCCTGAAGGGCGGGATGGCGCTGGCCCCGGATCCGGTGTTGAAGAAGCTTGGAGGGCTCCTCCGGCCGATGTTCCTTATCAGGCTAGATCCAGCCTTACGAGGATGGTGGCTATCGCGGTTCGTTAACGCTTCATGGCTAGGGGTTTCTTCAGCGCCAATGAGTGGACCAACTGCGGGTGCTCCTCTTACGGTGGAGATTTGTGCTTGATAGTTGCGGTGGCGGTAAGTTGCAGCAGTACAATCGGTTGTATCCTCCTTGTGTTATGTTGCTTGTATATGTACCAACTTTGTATCATGATGTTTATAAATACAAGTAATGTATGCCTACGGGCGTACATCGTCAAAAAAACAACAACATAGTGTAAAGACATCTCCTACTTTCAAAGTGGCTCTGGATTTAATAGAATGTTTCCCATGGAGTTTTCCCATGGAACTAGGGAATATTCAAGTGAATTCATCCACACGATGATGAGCATCAATAGTACCAGATTGTAGAGTTATTAGTGATACTCCCTCCATGCCGGATTACATGGCAATTACGTACTTCGAGACAAATTTTGACCTTTAATTTTAGTTAAAAAATATAAGATATATTATATAAAAATTATACTACTGGATTCATATTCAAAAGAACTTTTCAATGGTTATTTTTATGTCAAATATCTCATATTTTCTTGACTAAAATTAATGGTTAAAGTTTGCCTTAAAATACATAGTTGCCCAATAATCCGGCATGGAGGGAGTACTTGTTAAATGCATGGTACACTTCTCTTGCTCTGGACTCTAGAGATGTTGCGGCAATGGTACATCTCAAAAAATGCGGTTGACACTTAAAAATCAGGCAGATGCCGCTGGCGTGATGAGAGGAAGGACCCTTAAAATTCATTGACTTCACACTTGACCAAGTTTTTACTAGGCCCAATCTGTTTGGGAAACAAAGATAGTACTCCCTCGAACCCATATCACTTATCGGTAATATGGATGTATCTAGACATATTTTAGTGATAGAAACATCCATACTTGCGATAAGTAATATGAACCGAAGGGAGCAACAAATTATTTGAAACGATAACAAAAGTGTAGCTATAGAAATAAAGTGCTGAGCAGACTTGAGAGTCTATCTATGCGAGATCGGATTGGAAAGCTTCTGCCATGCTGTCGAAATATTTGGCCGTCTGTTGGGTGAGGCTGGCGAGGTTCTTGAAGTAGGTGGCGCCGCCGTCGAGGTCCATCTCGATGGAGTTGCGCTCGAGCTCGGCGAAGCCGTGGAGACGCTCGAGCGAGGCCTCGGCTTCGCCCTGGAGGCACTCGAGGAGGTTGAGCTTGACGCCGTCGGCGTAGAAGCCGTAGGCGTAGGTCCAGCGGAGCATCCGGCGGCCCTCGAGGATCTGGGTGTAGGCGTCCATGAGGAAGCCGATCTGCGTGCGGGCCTCTTCGGAGCCCGCGCAGGCGGCCAGAGTGCTCTCGAGCTCGAACATGTTCTCGCGCGCGATCTGGCGCGACGCCTCGTGCGCGGCCCAGCGCTCGTAGTAGTGCAGGTACCTGTCGAGGGACGCCCTGGCCTGGTGACGCCGGGCGTCGGCGACCTCGACGACGTAGCGGTTGCATTGGTAGGTTCCGGAGATGTGCTCGTGCCAGTTGCCGAGGCAGATCCAGCAGAACTCGTGGCCGCAGGGGCTCGGGCACCTCATGTGGCTGCAGCCGGTGCTCTTCTCGATGGGGCACCGGCACTTGGGGCAGTGCTTGGCGTTGGCCAGCACCCAGTTGGTCGTCTCCGACTCCGAGCTGTTCTTGGCCATCCACTTCTCCACCGTGCCGCACGACACTGGCCGGTGAGGCTCTTCAGAGCAGAGGATGCAGAAGCCGTGACCGCACGAGCAGTGGACGTCAAGGTCGCTGCAGTTATCCAGGATCTCCATGGCGAAGGCGCACCCGGGCGAGGGGCACCACCTCATCTTCTTGCTCTCCTCCACGAACGACCGGAGCGCGAACCAATCGTACCGGCGCCTATCCTCCTCGTTGGCGACATCGTCGACCAGATCCCGGACAACGGCCGCCGAGCAGGACGGGTCCGGGCACCGCAGTGACAGGCACCGGGCCCCGTCCTCCACCGCTGCGCGCAGGTACCCGCGCCAGCAGTCCGAGCAGTAAAAGTGGGCGCACCCCGCCGATCTCATCTGGCCGGGAGAGTATTGGTCGAAGCACAGGGCGCAAGTGAGCGGCACGTCGTTGCGCTTGAGCGCGACGGGGGCGCCGCTGGAAGGCAGGCCGACGGCGTCGCGGACGCGCTGCTCGTCCGAGAACCACGTCTCCTGGACCACCATGGCGCTCCATTTGTAGTGCCGCAGAACAGCCGCCGCGAACGCCGGCGGGACCAGGATCAGGTCGGCGACGGTGGCGATGCAGTCAGATTGGATCGCGCGCACGGCCTCCTCGCTGAGCACGTTGTAGCTCTTCGCCGACGAGATTTCGTCTTCCGAGTCTAGCTCGACCAGCCCATCCTCCTCGTCGAAATCGCTGTAGCCTTCGTCGTCGTCGTGGCTGCTCGACGCCATGGGTGAATGAATCTTGGAGGAGCGAAACTTCTTTGCTAATGAGGAAGGAGAAATTCCTGGCGATCGGTCGAGGGTTTTGCGGCTACTCTTATAGAGGCATGTCGACTCCAATTAGGGTTCAATCTCCTCGCATGGTCCGCCTCCTTTTTTTTAGGGACCATATATATGGTCCGCTTCCTAATTTAAAGCTTTTTTTTCCTCTTCAGAGGAGTCCTTTACGAATTCAATCTCTTAACTGCACGGAGTTACAGATTGGATCGGTTGCGATTCCTACTCGTATACCGATCGATCTCAATTCTCTGCTCAGTTTTAGGTTTTAACCGTGTCATCGGAAAAGAATACCATCTATATATTCGTGTTTCTCTTTTTGACGTGACAGTGCGCCGCTGTGGCCATTCCTCCTATTTTATTTGCCACAAACTTTTTTCTTTCATGTAACTATCGAACATCATCCACCCAATTTACTCCGTGTTGTTGGAGACAGCCGCTGCCCGCCTAAAAAATTAACCTAGCCGCCTCGACCTTTCACCTCTACCATAGATAGGTTTTCCCTCCTTCGACCGGTCGCACCAACGTCGGGAGGAGTGGAAATACGATCTATGCGTGGAGTTATTAATAAAAGTAGTGATTTTAATAGATTTAATTATTTTTGTGGTAGCAGTTTTTTTTCCTCCATATCAATGGAGATGATATTGTCTACAATGAGTGACCTTCTGCCTTTGTTTGACGACAAGGTCTCCTTCCCGATGTCAATGGTTTTATTGGAAGATTTAAATTCTCTAGGTAGGGCATTCAGATCGGGTTTGGATCTTTTCTCATGGCTTCCGCGAGGAGGATTGTCCTCGTTACATTTGTCCCGGATGCTACATCCTCGACAATATTTATTCGTACTCTCGGCTCTCCAAAGATGTTGACCAGACTGTTCGGTTACTTTTCCCTATCATAATTACATTGATACTCTTGCCAAGGCGCATTTAGAGTTGGCATTGTGACTTAATTTAAAATTATGAACAACCTTTCTTGGTATTTACATGCCTGTGGTTTGGTTTTATTCGGCTGCTTTCAAGAAAAATATAAGATTGGGAAGAAGAACGAGTTTGATAACTTTGAAGGTTTGCTTTTATACTTCAGTTTGAAATCGTTGAATAAAGCTCATGTGTATCTACATATAGTGTTTGCTTGTATAAATACATATTGTGTTGGTTGTCAAAAAAGCGAGCTGCTTAGAGAGTCTTTGATTTATTAACTAAACACACTTTACACCCAAATATCATACCTAATTACTACTTGGTCCATTTAATAATAAAAAATAGGAGTACCAAAGGAAGTTGTAACTTGTAGGTCCCTTTTGGAACATAGGGATAGGAAAAATGCGGGAATTGAGAAGTCCTGTATCTTGAATTCCTACAAAATCTTAAACTAAAGGCCCTTTTTGGAACACATGAATTCAAAACGTAGGAATAGGAAAAATGTTTCCATTGAGAAGTCATGTATCTCAAATTCTTGAATCCTAAATGGAAGGAAAAAATTAATATTTTGTCTCGATGTTACACAGGAAATATGCAGGAATGCAAACACAAATAGATGAAAACATGAGGTGAGACCTCATGTTAGTTTTTCTCCAAATTTCCTATCAAATCAGGAATCTGGATTTCCTATTCCTTTGCTCCAAACAACAACCATGGAATTTTCCTGTAGGAATCATATCCTCTAAAATTCACATTTTTTCCAAACGCGACCAAAAGAAAAAAGATTTACGTTTCTATGTGATGTCACATAGGGAAACGTAGGAATTGCATACACAAAGAGATGAAAACATGAGGTGATACCTCATGTGAGTTTTCCTGCAAAATTCCTATCAAATATCCAATTCATTAGAAATCTCAAATCAATCTAGATTTCCTATTCCTTTGTTTCAAACAGCACCACGAGTATTTTTAGGAATCCTATCCTCAAAAATTTCTATGTTTTTAAATTGTTCCAAACGGGCCTTGATGAATGTAAAATGAATCCATGAACTTTGTAGGTTATCATGTTATAGTCCTTAATTTTCGATTGTTATGTAAGGTCCGGAATGTGGGGACCTCGAACTAGCTATTTGAGATACTCGATATGTATTCCAGTTCATGATCTCATGATCAGTTGTTTGTGAATACATATTTGAGTTGATAACATAATTACAACATCTATTACAGTAGCAAATAAAAAGTCTTAATTGAATAACAGTTGCATGATCGAGTCTTACATAACTTCCACGAACGACAAGTTGAATACACACATTGCAGCGGATAACCAAAAGCGGCATCAGTGACCCACGTCATGCCATCTATCCCACATGCAACTGACTGGGATATCATCCTAGTCCGCACCATCAGCATCAAACCTTTCTTATTCCTCCTCATAATCCTCATCATAGCCTGACCAAGTTAATAGCTAGGGACAAAACTGTGAGTATATTTGAATTGTACTCACAAACCATCTAAGAGAGAAAATTTATGGAATAAGAAATATTTGGTTGTAGCAAGACATGCTCTGTCTATGGATTGTTTTATTTGAAATCATAGTTTCTCTTGTCTAATGTTCAATAGTTTTCTCTTGTCTATATAGCATCTCTATGTATTTATTAAAAAAAATTAGTATAAAATCTCTAGGGTGGGGGTAACCCTTTTCTTACTAAAACCAGGTCATCTCCACATGACAATCCTGAACAATCCGATAATACCCTTCGAGTACTCTGTCCATTTTGAACACCTAGACAATACCATTCGAGTACTCCATCCAACGTTATTTCCTTTTTGAAAGCCTTTTAAAAAAGAAAACCCACACATGTTAAGTATGGTTAGCCCAACCTTCCATGACTTAGGATTTGGCTACTCGAATAGTTTCACTCTGCAATAGTTGTGCACTTTACCCACAAGATTTGATAAATTCTCCTTAATCATCCATGGATCGTTATACACAAAGTATGTGGGGCTCATATAATCAAACAAAATCTTTCGCTTATCTATCTTAGTACAGAGATCTACCCTATGGAGTATGTACCTTCCCGTCTACCTCCTTATTTGAGCCCTCTAGTGCCACGATAGGAGACCCATAGTGTCTTCCGGGCATGTCGTGGGGATGACTTCAGGGGTATGCCGAGAGCAGCGCTGTCTGCCGGCTGGCGTCCCGGGAATCTCCACAACACTAAGATAAGAAGACCGGCTCTGGCCAAAGGGCCGGCAGCGCCAGCAGCCGGCTGGCGACTCCACCGAGGAGAGCTAGAGCCGGGCAAAGACGACAAGACCCCTCCAACGGCTGCTTCGCCGAAAGTGGCCTGGCCCCGACAAGATCGACAGAGGCGAAGGACGGGCGTGACGCAAGCCACGCCCGGGCTCAACCAATCAGCGAGCAAGAGTCTTCCCCATGAAAGAATCCAAGGCAAAAGAGAGGGCATATGCCTCCAAGATGCCGGTCCAAAGGGGAAAGCCACTTTATAAAGTGGCTACCGTCAGAGGGGGGCAGAGGATCACGCCGAAGACGCAGCCATGGACGAGCCGGCAGCCGGGCAGCCGGCCACCTAATCTATAACCAGACCCATGCCTATATAAAGGGGTCTAGACCCTTAGCCTAGGGGGATCCGATCCATCTTCTTCTTCTTCCTCCTCTAGACCGAACAGCTCGAGGAGCGTTGTAACCACTGTCGAGATAATAGAAAGCAAGGCAGGAAGTAGGGGTGTTACCTCCGGCGTGGAGGGCCCTGAACCAGGGTAAACCGAGGTGTCTCTGTTGGCACAATCCCGAGCCGGACCCATCATCGCACACCGTCGAGCCCCTCCGATAAGCCATCCCCATGGCTACTGTCTCTAAATTCCCACGACAGTTGGCGCCCACCATGGGGCAACGCGCGGCGGCGACTGGAGTCAAGTTCCGGCCGGGATCCCCATCGATTCCCAGCGAGAGGGTCGCCTCCGGCCTCGTCTGGAGGTTCGGCACCCTCGACTGCATCAGCGAAAACTTGGCCTGCTTCAAGGACGGCTTCGGTGATAGCGGCTCCTTCCTCGACGTCGGCGGCCACTACTTCTACGTCGCCAAGCCCTTCCCGGAAGAGGTAACCGACGTCCTTGACCCTCTCAGCGACGGAGGCTCGCGCTGCGGTGAAAGCTGCGACTTTGGCACCATGGTCAAAGTGATGGCCCTGGGAGATGAGGAGGGCGGCGACTCACCGCGCCCCGCACGCCCGCCGCTCGAATGCCTTCCTCCACAGGAGCAGAACGCTCCACTCCCAGAGCAGGACACCTCGGACATCGCCATCGTGGACCTACGCGCACCGCTCGACCATGTCATCGACCCCGCCCAAGTTGCGGAGGCCCTGGAGCAGACACGCCTCATCCTCCTCAGCAGGGCGGCCGGGGAGGAGACCGTCCGGCGTCGCATGAGCACCATGCTCTGCGAGTTCTATGACGCGCGTGGAGACGCGCCGGACAAACTTGTTCATGGCCAGTAGCGCGGCCATGGACTCGTTGCCGCGGGCCCTAGCCAGGTCCAGCGGTCACCAACGGCAGGCCAAGGCTACGGGGGACGCGGACAGGCTGGTCGTGCTCCGAGCTGCAACACCCGAGGTCGCTGCGCCTAGCAGGTTGGCGGAGCTGGCAGGCCATGCCCAGTCCCGGCGCCCATGCCAGGGCTGGAGCCTCAAGCTCGCTAGCCGGCATTGCACATCCATCTGTGGCTTGACGACATGAAGACGCTCCCCTGGGGACCTGCTAGCTCAAAGCGAGCGGCTACCGACCAAGGAGGCCCGGGGGCTGCTGGAGTCGATCAGGGGCACAAGGAGGGCAAGTACACCCTCGACGTTGCACTTGACCAGCCATGCAAATTCCACAGCACCCCCGGTGGGGAACCGACCCACTCCACGCGTCAGTGTCGTTTCATGAGAGAGCTGGAGCAGCGCGCTCAGCAGCTCCCTGGAGCTTCGCAAGCGCAGTCGGCTGGAGGTCAGGAGGACCAGTAGCACGAGCCGGCTGCCGACGATCCGGATCAAGGCGAGGATGACTTTCCGGCGGATGTCGAGCAATATCACATCTTTACTACCCCGGGCAATGACAAAAGGAATGACCATTGGCACGAGGCAGAGGTGAACGCCATCATGCCTGCAGAGCCCCAGTTCATGCGCTGGTCTGAGGCGGCCATCACCTGGGGGTGCGAAGACCATCCACGACTGACGCCCAGCCCAGGAGAATATGCTCTGGTCCTGGACCCCGTCATATGCTCTGATACGCACACATGCCGGTTCTCCCGCGTGCTCATCGACGGTGGCAGCAGCATCAACCTTCTTTACTGAAGCTCAATGGAGAAGCTGGGCATCCCGCTTGCTCAGCTGAAACCGAGCCGACTCACCTTCGATGGCATCGTGCCTGGGCATTCGTGCACCCCTATGGGCAGGGTGCAGCTGGAGGTTCTCTTTGGGAAGAAAGGTAATAGCCGTCGCGAGCCCATCTGGTTCGAGGTGGTGGACATCAGCAGTCCCTACCATGCATTGCTTGGCCGTCCAGCTCTGGCCAAGTTCATGGCGGTGCCGCACTACACCTATCTGAAGATGAAGCTCCCAGGGCCCAGGGGCATGATCACAGTCTCGGGAAGCTTCAAGAAATCGCTAGCGTGTGCCAAGGAGAGCTCGCAGCTGGCGGAAGCATTGGTCATCGCCGAGGAGAAGCGGCAACTCCTCCATCACGTGGAGCTAACCCAGCAAGATGTGTCGGCTCGCCAGTCGCCGGTGGAGCAGTTCAAGCCGGCGAATGACACCAAGAAGATCCTGTTGGATGAGAGCGATCCCTCCAAGTTCATCATCATCGGCGCCGGCCTTTCTGCTAAATAGGAAAGCGAGCTCACCAGCTTCCTCCGTGAGAATCGGGACATCTTCGCATGGTCTCCAAAGGACATGCCAGGTGTGCCGACGGAGCTGGCTGAGCACTCACTCAATGTCCGTCCGGATGCCATGCCGGTCAAGCAACCGCTGCGGTGCTTTGCAGAAGAGAAAAGGAAAGCCATCGGTGAGCAGATTGCCCGGATCCTCGCAGCCGGCTTCATCATGGAGGTATTTTACCCTGACTGGCTAGCGAACCCAGTCTTAGTCCTGAAGAAGAACAACACTTGGCGCATGTGTATCGACTACACCAGCCTCAACAAGGCTTGCCCCAAGGATGCCTTCGTGCTACCGCGCATCGACCAGGTGATCGATTCCACAGCCGGTTGTGACCTGCTGTCCTTCCTGGATGCTTATTCAGGCTATCACCAGATCTCGCTCTACCAGCCGGATCAGATCAAGACATCCTTCATCACCCCATATGGAGCCTACTGCTATGTCACCATGCCATTTGGCTTAAAGAACGCTGGAGCTACTTACCAGCGAGCCATGCAGCGATGTCTGCAAGGGCAGATTAGGCGGAACGTGCACGCCTACGGGGATGACATGGTGGTAAAGACTAAGCAAAGTGGCACGCTCCTAGATGATCTCAAGGAGACCTTTGCCAACCTGCAGCGCTATCGCATGAAGCTCAATCCAGAGAAGTGCACCTTTGGTGTGCCGGCTGGACAGCTCCTAGGTTATATCGTTTCCTAGCAAGGGATCGAGGCTAACCCCTCAAAGATAAAATCCACCGAGGCCCTAGAGCCGCCCACCTAGCTCAGGGATGTGCAGAAGTTTGCTGGATGTTTGGCCTCGCTCAGCCGGTTTGTCAGCCGGCTCAGGGAGAAAGCCATGCCGCTGTACCAGCTGATGAAGAAGACGAACCATTTCGTTTGGTCCCAGCGCGCTGATGATGCCTTCAAATTAAGATTATAATGGTCTGACCAGCTCCCTTGCAAAATTAATGACGAGCAGATGAAGCTGCCTAGTCGAGGGGTACTTAATTTAATATGGAAGATAGCAATTCCGACCACTATGTCCCCATGAGCTAAAAACAGTGGCACAAAATGAGAAGTAGTTGAAAGTTTTGAAAGGTAGCACATGAAAATTTACTTGGAATGGCTTACAAATACCATGCATAGGAATTTATAGTGGACTCTTTGGAAGACTTGGTTTAGGTAAATGGATGCACGAGTAGAGCTCATACTCAGTACAAGTGAAGGCTAGCAAAAGACTGGGAAGCGACAATCGAGAGAGCAATAACTGTCATAATCATGCTTGCGACAAAACAAAATTAATATAGGCATAAAAATGATACAAGAACTCTGAGGCAATTTAGATCATCGAGGCTTAATTGACTTTTTGTTCAGTCATATGCATGCTTGAGCATGTGCCAAGTCGATTCAAATGAAGCTTTCAGAGGTGGATACCACAATATCATACCATACTTATGAATAAAACAATGCATGCAAGTGTCTACATGACAGGCTACAGGCTAATAGTAGATTGAAACTAATCATATGAAAGCAAGAACTACAAAGCATCCATTAGATGACATATACCTTACATGAACTGACTAAGCATGTCCACATAGATGAGTATATGTATAAAAATGAAAACAAATAGAGTTCATACCAGCCTCTTACCACATCTCGGACTGTCATATGTCGTCATTATTGCTCTTCACTTGTGTGGCTTGAATAATATAAAGTGAATACCAAACTCCAATGGAGTAACGGGAGACTGAACTCTGCAACAAACTTTACAAAACCAAAGAAGAACAACAAATATTTTTGGAGTTTTCGATTTTTGAAAGCAAAAGCGGAAGGGAATAGCAACAAAGCAAAATATTTTTGGATTTTTTTCAAATAGCAAACCGAAAATAGCAAGTAGAGCAAACCAAAGATAAAAACTAAAGAACCAAATAGAGAGAAACAACAGAAATATTTTTGGTCTTTTTGTGTTTTGGAAGCAATGAAAACAAGAACGAGAACAGTGAAGAAAGCGAAACATGAATATACAAAGGTCCAACAGAATATGATATGTAGATGAGTGAATCGTCGGCGTACCTCCCCCCAAGCTTAGGCTCTTGGCCTAAGTGGAGATCAATCCCAACTCGGCCAACTCTGCCATGAGGTGGCGCCTCCATGGTGTGACGAAGAAGCACCATCGTCCTGATATGAGTTTGAGGACTCCCCGGAGTGGTACGTGGTGAAATGATAGGGCGGCTCCTCCTCTTCCTCCTGGACCACCACGCCGTGTTGGATGTTGAAACCAAGCAGCCTAAGCTGATCGTCCTACTCCACCTTCGTGCGCGACCATGGCTTCACGTGAATGCTGAACAAGTTAAGCTGAGGCAAGGGAATTTCCCTTTCCTCTCCATCAATGAATAACATCCTGTAAACTAATTTCCCTGCACAAGAGTTAGCAGTAACAAAGTGATGGAGTTTCATAGCAGCAAGATCAAGCCTCTGTGGAGCCAACAATACATCATTAGGAGCAATAGAAAGTCCTAGCTCAGCAACAATACGCGCGGCAATAATACCTCCATAAATAGGTCCCCTAGCGGCTAGGCGACGAGCAATAACAGCACCAAGGTTATACTTCCTACCAATATCAAGAGCGGTAGCTAGAAAAGCTAAATGATAGTTGGAGATATTGCTAGTGTTTTCTCTACCAAGTACACTAGTTGCAAGATAGTAAGTAAAATATCTAATAGCTGGGAGCTGAATATTTCTTATCTTGCCACGCTGTGCGTTGCGGTCGTCATCATTGGTCACCCCTCGGTAAAGCTCCAATAAATCAGCGGGGTGATTTTGTATCTTCTGGGCTGTTCCAAACATGGGAATACCTAAAATAGAACAAAACCTCTCCAAAGACATGGTGATAGACTTATCATAAATCTTAAATGCAACAGAAGGGTTGTAATGAGAGTTAATAAATTTAAAACTTTCAACGAAAGTCTTTGTAAGCAAAGCATATTGGTCTCTTTCATCTGCCACATAATCTGTCAACCCAACCCTGTTAATAAGGAGCAAGAAATCATCAAGAATTCCTGCATCACTCAAGAAGTTAAAACAAGGAAAGGCGGATGGATGTGCATCTCCATCATCCCCTTCTGGGTTTGGTGACATGAGATCCTCATTATAGGATATCCTATATTGAGCAGTGGATCTTGAGGGCCTTGATGACCTTGGTGCATCACTTTCAAACACTTCTCCATATGTGAAGTTGGCCATCTCCTTCTCTGAAATTTTTCAACAAACTCATAAAAAGTGATTTAAGGACAAGCAAATGTAGGAACTACTATAGAGGGTCACTAGAGAGCTATCATGCATCAAAATAATCTTTCTAAACAATAGAACAAGCATGCATACTCATTTATACTGTCACCTACAATGCTAAAATACTCAAGAAATACTTTACCAAAAGAAAATCTACTTGGACAAGTGGAGGAGTCACATACCGGAGAGCAAATGATCCAAGTTTCAGCAAAAATGTTGGGCTGAACAAGGAGATCGAAAAATCCAGGTGAAGAACAGCAAGAACTCGAGTTTGGGCAAATGGGGCTGTGTTTTTCGGGAGAGAGAAAGAGCAGGGGAAGAAGAGATGAGTGAGTGGCCTGGTGGGGCCCCCTCACACATGGGTGGCGCGGCCAGGGCTGGGCCGTGCCACCTGTGTGTGAGGTGACGTGGCTGCCCCACCCGGTGCCTCCCAGGTGTCTCTCTGCCCCATTTTTGACATAAAAATTTATAAAGAATTTTCTGGAATTTTTCGAGAAACTTTATTTTCGAGGATTTTTCAGAAATTGGCATATCGATAAAACTCAGGAAAAATGAGGATGAAAAGATTTCAAACAAATCAAAACTAAGCATGTAGCAGCTCTGAGATACTCTTAATCATACAACTAAACTGAAAGAATAAAATTTGATGAAAGTAAATACAAGTGAGATGGGGTGGATGCGGTGAAAACGAAGTTTCGTTCATATAAATTCACTTTGCTAACAAGGTTGATCAAGTCTTGTTACCAAACTAACTTTATATGAGGCAAAACTTTGCATATCACTTAATGCTTATGTTACCTCAACTTTGATAGGTATAGTCCCAACCATAAAAATTTGACATTCTTCCTTGGGCTTTCGCTCTGAACAAATAATTTGGCCAACTTTGATGGTCTCAACATGCTTGATTGTATTTAGAGCATTCCTCCTATCAATCTTCTTGGGAAAATAAACTGTATATTCTTTGTCATTAACATTAAAAGTGACTTTTCCTTGATTGCAATTAATAACAGCACCTGCAGTGTTTAGAAAAGGTCTCCCAAGAATAATAGACATATTATCATCTTCAGGCATTTCCAACACAACAAAATCAGTTAATATTAAACAGCTGTTAGCAACTTGAACAGGAACATTCTCACATATACCAATAGGAATAGTAGTAGACTTATCAGCCATCTGCAAGGATATATCAGTTGAAACCAATTTTTCTAGATCAAGTCTCTTATAAAGAGAAAAAGGCATTACACTAACTCCAGCTCCCAAATCACATAAAGCAGTTCTAACATAGTTATTTTTAATGGAGCAAGGAATAGTTGGTATACCTGGATCTCCAAGCTTCTCTGGAACTTTACCATCAAAAGAATAGTTAGCAAGCAAAGTGGAAATTTCCTCACTAGGAATTTTCCTTTTGTTAGTGACAATATATTTCATATACTTTGCATAAGGAGGCATTCTAATAGCATCAGTCAAAGGAATTTGCAAAAATAAAGGTCTCATCCATTCACAAAACCTGTTGTAGTGTTCTTCTTCCTTGGACTTGTGTTTCTTACTAGGAAAAGGCATTGGCTTCTGTACCCAAGGTTCCCTTTCCTTACCATGCTTGTTGGCAATGAAGTCTTCTTTGGTGTACTTTACATTTTTATCACTCTTTTCCGGTTCTTCTTCATCTTCTTCTTTATCATCTCCTGGTTCTGTTTCAGCATCAGAAATAGAAACACTGTTAGGATCTTTACCTGCATCAGAGGATTCTGCAGTTGTTTTATGCTTCTTCTTCTTCTTGGGAGGAATATCATCACTTGAAGTGCGTTGAGAATCTTGCTCAACCCTCTTAGGATGTCCTTCAGGATATAATGGGTCTTGAGTAGCAGCACCACTTCTTGTGCGTATTTCACATGCTTGCTTCTCTCTTGCAGCATTAACTAGCAGATCTTGCTGCACTTTGGTAAGCTGATCAATTTGTGTTTGAATCATTTGAAAATGTTTAGCAAGTATCTTCACATCATTGGCAGTTCTCTCCACAATATCCTGTATCTTGTTAATAACTCTAGAATTCTCCAACAGATGATTATGCACCATTCTATTAAAATTTTCTTGCTTTACAATAAAATTATCAAACTCATCTAAGCATTGATCAGGAGGTTTAGTGTAAGGAATATCTCTTTCATCAAAGCGTTGGAGAGAGTGTACCTCAATAGTAGATGAGCGAGGGATTGGCTTACATAATTCTTCAATAGGAGGTAAATTCTTCACATCTTCGGCCTTAATACCTTTCTCCTTAAGAGATTTCTTAGCCTCCTTCATAACTTCATCATTTAATTCAATCATCCCTCTCTTCTTCGGCGTAGGCTCTGTAGATGGCGCAGGAGTGGGTGCTGGTGTTGGCTCAACTAAAATCCAATCATCATGATTCCGGCTTATTTTAGCCATTAACTCCTCTGCTTCAGCCGGAGTTCTTTCCCTGAAAACACAACCAGCACAACTATCCAAATATGACTTAGATTCATCCGTTAGTCCATTATAAAATATATCAAGAAGTTCATTTTTAGGCAATGGTTCTTTAGGCAAAGCTCTAATTAAAGAACAAAACCTCGTCCAAGATTCAGGCAATTTCTCTCCTTTTCCCTGTTCAAAATCAAAGATTTTCTGCACAGCAGCATGTTGAGCACTAGCGGGAAAATATTTCTGAAAGAAAGCATTAACTAAAGCAATAGGACTAGTAAGAGATCCAGGAGACAAGCTATTAAACCAAATTTTAGCAGCATCTTTCAATGAGAAAGGAAAAATCTTAGCAACAAAGTAAGTGCGGAGCTTAATACCATCAGAAAACAAATTACTCAAAGTAGAAAGCTCATTCATGTGCTCCATAGCACTCTCATCCTTAGTACCACAAAAAGGAGTTTTCTCAACAATAGATATGTAAGATAAATCCAAAGAGAAATCATAATCCTTGTCTCTAATATTTATAGGAGAAGCAGCAAACTTAGGATCAGGAGACAAATTATATCTAACAGAACGTCTAGCAAGAAGCTCTTTAACATTACCTGCATCACGAGCAGCACGTGCTTCCGCAATAAAATCATCATTAAGCTCAATATAAGCATCATCATCATAATCATCACTAGAACATTCCCTAGACTCAGGTGAACTAACAGGTGTAACAGTGGTGTTTCCCAACTTAGCTCTAGCAATAGTAGCCTCTAAAAAGGAACCTAGTGAACCTCTCTCATCAAGCACAGTAGAAGCATCATCTAAATTATCAGTGGCACTTTCCATCTCAGCAGAAGTAGTAGCAGTAGCGTGTGGGTGTGGTGGTGTAAGCAACTTACTCACAACAGAAGGTGAATAAAGAGCAACAGAGGTGTTGAGGGTCGTACCTCTTCTTGTAGTGGATGGTAATATAGGAACTTTTCCATCACGAGGTTTACCCATGATAAAAGGATTGCAGCGAACAATATGAATACCAAGTGAACTTACAGATAAAGCTATGGTCCCCGGCAACGGCGCCAGAAAATAGTCTTGATGACCCACAAGTATAGGGGATCGCAACAGTCTTCGAGGGAAGTATTACCCAAATTTATTGATTCGACACAAGGGGAGCCAAAGAATATATGTAAGCCTTAACAGATGAGTTGTCAATTCAGCTGCACCTGGAAACAGTCTTACTCGCAGCGGTTTATCAGTAGCAACAGTTTTATAGCAGTGATAGTAGTGAAACAGTAACAGCAGTAGTAAAATAGCAGCAGTCGAAGTAACGGTTGTAAACAGTAGGAACAAATACTGTAGGCATAGGGATGGATAACGGGCGTTGCATGGATAAGATAATTCATGAAATCAATGAGATACGGGCATTGCAGATAAATAATGATAAAGCATCCTAGTACAAACAATCATAGGCATGTGTTCCGTATATAGTCGTACGTGCTCACAAGGAGAAACTTGCACGACATCTTTTGTCCTACCAGCCTGTTGCAGCAGGGCCTCTGGGGAAACTACTGGTAATTAAGGTACTCCTTTTAATAAAGTACCGGAGCAAAGCATTAGCACTCGGTGAACACATGTGATCCTCACATCATAGCCATCCCCTCCGGTTATCCCAATTTCTGTCACTTTGGGGCCTCGGGTTCCGGACAACAATATGTGTATACAACTTGTAGGTAAGACCATAAACAACAAGTATCATCATAGAAATAATAACATGTTCAGATCTGAAATCATGGCACTCGGGCCCAAAGTGACAAGCATTAAGCATAACAAGTTGCAACAATGTCATAGGCACTAAATAAAGATACTAGGCACTATGCCCTATCAATCTCATATCAAATTACATGAACAATCTCATCCAATCCCTACCATCCCCTCACCTACAGCGGGGGAATTACTCACACATGGATGGGGGAGTCATGGATGGTCGATGGAGAAGCGTCGGTGGTGATGGTGATGAAGATCTCCTCCGAATCCCCGTCCCGGCAGGGTGCCAGAACGGAGTTTCTGGTTCCGAATCGCGGTTTCTGATGGCGGCGGCGCAGCGGAAGTCTATCTGGGAAAAACGCCGTCTCCCCGATCTTAAGTCGTCAGGGGGTATATGTACGCGAGACGGGAGGTCGAGAGGAGGCCTGGGGCCTCCTCACATAGGGGTGGCGCGGCCAGGGCTGGGCCGCGCCACCACCTTGTGATGGCTTCTCGAGCCACTTCTCCCTCCGGTCTTCTGGCTCCGTGGGTCTTCTGGTGAAATATGATTTTTGGTGATTTTTCCCGAATTTTTACTGGAAGTTGAATTTCTGCACAAAAACGAGACACCAGAGCAATTCTGCTGAAAACAGCGTCAGTCCGTGTTAGTTGTATTCAAAACACACAAATTAGAGGAGAAACAATAGCAAAAGTGTTCGAGAAAGTAGATACGTTTTGGACGTATCACGGTGGCGGAAGCCGCCCCGGCAGACTTCGCGGCGGCCACAGCTGCGAGTGCCGCCAAGGTTCTCTTGTTGTGGCTGCCCGGTGGGCGGCCGCGCCTGCGAGGAACCGGCGGTGTCCCCGCCGGGTCTTTCACCCTGTTCCTACTTCCGAACGGGCGGCCGCGCTTGTGCCCACCCGGTCCGCTGGGGACTCCGGTCCCGGCTCCGCCAAAAGCTCCGATCGATGACATGGAGGCGAAGGGGATGAGCTGGAGAAGCTGAGGGAACTGTTGGGCGAAGAACAAGACTGAAGGCGCTCGGGAGTGAGGAAAAACCCTCGAGAGCTCCGAGACTTTAAAGGATGGCGAGGCATGAAAAGTTGAGCCAGTTTAATGCGAGTAGATGAAACGCGTGGCATTTCGATGGGATGCATCACTGACGTAAGCCTCATCTCGCAACATGACGTTCTCTGGAATCATCACGGAGACCGAAGAGTCCAAGCGAGAAGACATGGCACTGCGGCACTGCGCTGGCTACAGTGTGGGATCAGAACCCGAAGCGGCACAAGTTTCGAGGGGCCGTGTGGCAGCCGAGACATGCCGGTGACGCTCCGCGAGGCTAGACCTCAAGATCAACAACTTCCAGGCCGGATGAAGAATCCTGGGACTTCGATCGAAACATATCAGACTTCGGCGAGGAATAGAACCCGCCGAAGCCCCATGCTAACCCATGAGACTTTGCCAGTTTCGGGGGCTAGTGTCGTGGGGATGACTTCAGGGGTATGCCGAGGGCAGCGCTGTCTGCCAGCTGGCATCCCGGGAATCTCCATGACGCTATGATAAGAAGACCGACTCTGGCCAAAGGGCCGGCTACACCAGCAGCTGGCTGGCGACTCCACCGAGGAGAGCCAGAGCCGGGTGAAGACGACAAGATCCCTCCAACGGCTGCTTCGCCGAAAGTGGCCTGGCCCCGACAAGATCGACAGAGGCGAAGGACGGGCGTGACGCAAGCCACGCCCGGGCTCAACCAATCAGCGAGCAAGAGTCTTCCCCACGAAAGAATCCAAGGCAAAAGAGAGGGAATATGCCTCCAAGATGCCGGTCCAAAGGGGAAAGCCACTTTATAAAGTGGCTACCGTCAGAGGGGGCCAGAGGATCACGCCGAAGACGCAACCATGGAGGAGCCGGCAGCCGGGCAGCCGGCAACCTAATCTGTAACCAGACCCCTGCCTATATAAAGGGGTCTGGACCCTTAGCCTAGTGGGATCTGATCCATCTTATTCTTCCTCCTCTAGACTGAACAGCTCGAGGAGCGTTGTAACCACTATCGAGATAATAGAAAGCAAGGCAGGAAGTAGGGGTGTTACCTCCGGCGTGGAGGGCCCTGAACCTGGGTAAACCGAGGTGTCTCTGTTGGCACAATCCTGAGCCGGACCCATCGTCGCACACCGTCGAGCCCCTCCGATAAGCCATCCCCATGGCTACTGTCTCTAAATTCCCACGATAGGGCAGGAGGCCCATTGGACAACCCCGCTATAGTATTCCCCTTCTCTTGTAGCAATCTGAATTTTGGGTCCAAAGACCCTTTAAATTGTTGTGAGATGCCCCGTACTAAAGAAAACAAACTACAAGCTAAGTCTCATCCCATTCCAGGGTAATGTGGTTGCACGATAATAATTAGTTTGGCGAGCACTTATACATAGTGCCTTTACTTTGTTAAACCCACCACTTCATTTTCTTTCAACTCAACACCATTTTCATAAACCTCTTTTTCAGAAATTCACCCTTGGTAAAGGCCCAACCTTCCTAAGGTTTTATAAAACGTTTTCAAATAGCTCATGAGTGTCCCAACCTAGAGTTTCTGCGCTGCTAAAATAGGCTACAAGAGGAAGCATGGTGCTAACAAGCTTGAAGCATCAAACCATTACAATTTACAAGTGCTACTTCTAGAATAGCTTAAAAATGCAACTTGCTATATTATGATAAAACATGCACAAATTGAAACTAATATAGAGACATGAATAAATTTAGAAGGCTTGCCTTGCTCGGTGGTATGTTCCTGGTCTTCTTCTTGATATTCTCCAAGGCCCCCCTCCTCCGAATACCCGATGTCGTTCGAATATAACGCCGGTAAAATTAATGAATAACCACTAAGCAAAAAAATCCACACTACTACAGTACGACAAGCAATTCAAACATACAAAAGGTTCAGACGGTAGGTTTTGGTTTCAGTAAACACATACATGTTGTTTCATCAAATTTTCATTTTCCTGTATTAATTGGTGAATTTTTAAAGAAAAACACTTGATATCTCAAAAGTATTCTTAACAAAATTGGATTCAACTCACTTGGATTTATAATTATTATTTTTGTTTTTCTAGTGAAATAAGTGGCTATTCTAGAAATAAAATCCTCATATATTAGTTGTTACTCTGTAAAATCAGCAAACATAGATTTAGCAAGGTACATCAGTACATGTCACTGAAATAGGATCCAACTCATTTTCATTAATAAAACGAGATTTAATATGTTGAATGTAGACAAGTCTCTGTTTTGAAAATACTGTGGATAGTAAGCATATCAAAATGGATTGAAACTAGCGGCACATGCAAGATAATTTAACAAGGAATTTAGGATGCTTGGATTCATGACATGATATAGGGTTTTCTATTTTCGTGCCCTTGTTCATTAGATCTACTCAGTTTTTCTCAGTCTCTGAACTTTTTCTCACTTTTATCCAAGCTTTTGTCTCAAACTCTCACAAGCGATGGTGCCATCAGGTCAATGGCATTGTTGTTATGATGTGTGGGGCCGCACATGTGGGGTCACGTAGGACTAGTACCACGTTTGGCCGTTACATGCTGACGAGTGAGGTCTTCTATTTGTTTGAAGGCGGCTGAAATAAATCAAACTACATACTTGAAAATATTAATTATGGTTCCTCATAATTTTTATTTGAACCATCCTGTCAAGGCTATGTGCATACATGCATCCATTAAAATAGTCAATCATCATCAGCAAGAGTACTAATACCAATATCTCTAGGAAAAGAAACCGAACAGCCTTGTCAATGTCATTGAGGAACCAAAGGTACAAATCATTGTTGTGGAGGAACTAGATGCCATAATAAATATTGCAAGAATAATCCTCCTTGTCTCAACTAAAAGAAAAGTTCCAAAATCGTTTAGGCAAAACAAGATCCGAATGACCATATCTAGAGAAGTTTAAATTTTCAACACCACCATTGATGCTTGGAGGAAGATCTCGTCGTCGAACAGAGGACCGAAGATCAATTATTGTAATCGATGCCATCTTCAGTAATATGAAGATGACTACAAGCATTAACCTAATTATTAAAAAGTAAAATTTTATCAAAACCTCCACTTATGGATCAGGATTTTCACCCCTCCTGACGCTGGCGAGGCCAACCAAAGGAGAAAGAACCAGTATATGGCGGAGTAGAAGTATAGTAGAAGAGTTTATTTTGTTATGGGCGGAAAGGGGATGTTTCTTTTGTTGGATGAGCGATGCAAGTCGGCTTGCTTTTTCTCTACCAACATTTCTCTTCGACTGACGGACAGTGCTGGGTAATTGGAAGTTCGGTAGGAGGGAAAATGGGAAAAAATATTTAATTATATAAAATTCTATTTACCACAGTCACTGACAATCGACGATCCGAATTAAGTGTCGATGACTTAGTACAAACTTTTTATTAAGTTAGTACAAAATCACTGACACTTATTTTGGATCCGATCAGAGAGTAATAAAGATCACTGTACCACACATACGCATTATATAGTCATTTTATTTATTAAGCCACATATCTCATGACGGAACGGCTTCAGACCACTTCGAAAGGCACATATTGGAGCATGCTTGCACACGGTACAGTAGAGTAGAACAACACAAAGCCGGTGGTAGTACATATACAGGGGTTGTACTACGCCATGCCGCCATGGATCGGATGGATCTCGTCTTATTCATGACACAACACACAGACACACAGATACACGGGATTCATACTAGTACTGGTACTGCTCTTCTGATCTATGATCCATCCATCTGGCTGAGTTTTATGGATCACTTGCAGGTGCACGGGTTGCAGGTGCAGTTGTCGCCGCACTTGCAGCCTCCGTTCTCGGCTCCGGTGGCGGCAGCGGCGCCGCCCTCGAACGATGGCTTGGAAGAGGGCGCCACGCCCATGACGATGGTCTGGCTGGTGGTCACCCCCTCGTCCATGTCAGGGTACATCTTGCAACTGCATGCATATCCACACCACCGTCAGTTAGAGCGTAAAATTTCTATCTTTCTCTGAAACAGTTACAGCTTCAGGGTTTCAGGCACACCCGAAAGGGGGATCTGTTTATATTTCCACAAACCAAATTAAATCGCAAATCATACCCCTATTGATGAATCTTTGAATTAGCAGCAGATCAGAGGGGATCGAAGAACAGAGTCGATCGAGGCGAGACGAAAAAGGGTGAGAAAGATTAGTTACCCTCCGCAGCCGTTGCCGCACTTGCAGCCGGATCCGCACCCGCAGTTGCCACCGCAGCACGACATGATCGAAGATCTCAACACAGCAGCTCGAGCTCGATCTGTATATCTCTCTGATTCAAGAACTTTAGTGCTCTGCTCTGCCCTTATCTGCTCGGCAAGGTGTGATTTATAGGGGAGCGAGAGAGGCTATCCGCCGTCCACGTCGCCGCAAAACATGGATCTCGCTAGCGAGTGACGTGACTGGCCGGACGCTAGTGGTGCACGTTGATTCTGGAGCCTTGCTGATTGACTGAACGCGTCCTGGTGACCGTCCATAGGACGCGGACAAAAGGCGTTGCATACGTGTTTGGGTGCAGTCGTGATCCACCATCCTACCTGCCAAACGGAGGAGTTGTCTCTAGAAGTCTAGGTAGATCATTATGGGCACCGCACTATCGACGGGCCAATGAAAGAGATAGAGATGAGTACTGATGAAAAGTGAAATTCATAACGTGGCCTACTGTGAGTGGTCGAAAACACAAAATCTACAGTCCCCAGTCGCTGAGAGCCTAAAATGTTTGCTAATTTGGGTCGCTAACAGGGCCGCATAAGTGCTTCGCTTTTATATATTGATGATCTATATTTGTTTGTTCATACTTTTTTGATTTCGAGAAACAATTTTTGTTCACACGATGTTAAAATGTCAATGTAAAACGAATTTTGTGGTGGGCAGTGCTATCTTACGGTCATGGTCAAATTCCTGAAACCCACGGGTGACTTTTGTTGTCGGAAGGAGCGAGAGGAGGAAAATAAATTGTGCTGCCGGAGATGTACAAGAAGAGCACCCCGGTCCATCGCTGGAGAGGAGGGGAATAAGAGCACCGTCACCGCTGCGCTCCATCAATGGAAACGACCTCCATCGCCCCCGCCGTCGGCATCGGCCGAACCGCCGGGCACCATCGCCCATGGTCGACGGCGCTCCCGCGCCGCCTTGCCATCCCTCTCTCCTCAAATCCCCTCCTCCGTCGGTTGGCCACCGCCCTAGGCCATCCCTCTATGGTCGGCAGCACTCTGGCGATGAAGCATTTCGTGGGCTCCACGGTCGTGGCGGCGGCGTCCTCCTTGAAGACCTCGATGGTGCAGAGGATGGTGAGGCGGTCGTCGTGAGCCCTCACGTAGCGCTGCTCATTCTCACGGAACGCTTCTACGAGGGACAGATTCTAGCTCCTGCGGTGAAATCCCTTGGAGAAGGTGTTGGAGGCATCGCTCCGCCACACGGCGGGCGAACCCTGGCCAAGCGGGTCATCGATCCGGAGGCTTGCCATGGCGATGACGTCCACGTCGATGTTGGTCCCGAGGAGCTCGAGGGTGATGGATCTAAGGTCACGGTGACCTTCGTCGCCGAAGGTACAGACAAGGTCCCAAGTGTAGCCGCCGACCTGGAATTCGCCTGACTTGATGATGGAACCGGTGGAGATGTAAACGGCTTCCAAGGCGGCGAGATTGAGCGTTAAACCGCCGTAGTGGAGGGGGCCCGCGGCATCCTTGACGGAGGAGGAGTCTTTGACGCAGCAAAATTGCTTGCGGGCGCTGTACCCGAGGATCTGGAGCTCGTGCATGCCTCTGACGACTGCCGACCTGTGCGTCGACGCAGAGTTTTGCTGCGTGGACGCCATGGCTGGCGCTAGATCAATATGGATGCAGCGCACCAGATTTGATTTTTTGTGCGAGAAGATTTGATTTTGTTCTATTTGATTGGATTACATTGTAAAACTTGGGCCAACTTTTTATTTTGCGTAACATACTATTCTCGTTCGTAAGATAAAATCAAATTATAAGGCACGTACATATTGACCTTACAGAACTGAAAAGATAGAATATACCTATGCAAAAAATCAACGCATATCCTCGTTCGACACCACCAAAGCGACTGCAAAGGGACGAAAGACATATCATTACATCACTCAAGCTCGACGTGGCTCCATCGCTGATCAGCAGCTTTTAGGACCTCTAAAATAGTTTGCCAGTGGCAAAACCATTACAGTTAAAAGAATCAGACCGAAGCAACATGTCCTCGGACATGCGATCGAACTCCAAAACTGACAACCCCGCACGACTACGGCATCGATGGAGGAAATCAGAACTGCCGGCCTTCATCCACAAACCCATCATAGGATACACCATCTTCCATTTGCCACATACGCAGCGTGTACTCCTGGACAACACATACTTCCTGCTCCACCACGACGTCGGAGCCAACGCCGTAGTAACGGGGACAGAGCACGAGGATGGACACACCTGATGGGATCACCACCTCCGCCTCGACGACACCATCTAAGAAACTTAAAGCCACCGATCCGAGGAATCGGCAAACACACGATGGTATGTAATGCAAACCAACCCCAACCAAATATACCATATACTACGTGCGCAAAAGTTCTACTCCCGGGCCATGTAAATACATGGATCAAGATATACTATCGTTAAGAACACTTGGGCTCATTTGGCTTTCGTTATTTGGGGTTGAAATTAAAATAATAATTTATGATTTTAACAATTACTTGTTTGGTTGTCACGGAATTGGAAAAATAAACTTTATTTGGAATTTTATGGTTTTTCATCTCATGCTTAACCTTAATACCAATTGAGTACCCTGTCATTTCCGTGAATTTGCCAAAATGAAACGATATTATCATATAATTTTATTTCATTTCTACCATATAAAATAAAATGATGGATGTCGTCACAAGCCAACACAAACACTTTTGAGGGCCTGTATGTGGCTATGCATGAAAAGCTGTTGTTCTAAATTTTATTGTTGACGATTTGGGTGGCTGTATAACTATATGCTAATGACTTGTCTAAAATACCGTCAAAGCTTTGAGAACATGCATAATTGCTGATCCAAGTGTCACTATAAAACATACACATCAATAAATAGACCAAATAACTGATCAAATATAGCTTTGTCTAATATACGTATCCATATCACTACACAAATAATTTATGGACCACTTAAAAAATATAGATAACTATAAAAACATATAGATCCCGTACATAGCTTGGATCTGTCCACAACACAACACTTTACATCCATCAATATTTGGTTACTTAACTCCGAACTAACAGAAATACTAGTACGAATAATCTAGAGAGATGACGTCGTAAATCTTCTCTTTTGGTTACGTCTTTGTCTATTTATTTTTAGCAGGTGCTAAGAACACGGTATCAGATCGGTAACCAACTCTTCTTATGCAGTGCTAACAAAATAAGATCTGACCTAATTATAACATAACATAGTAGATCTAATTAACACGTTTTTACATCCGGGCCTAAATATATAACATAGAAAACTACATGTACACAATATAGTGAACCGTCCACCTAATTAACATGTTTGATAAGTAGAAGATAATAGATCTAACAATATTCTAGCGAATATGGCCTTGCTCACTATGCTTATAGTAGACCCTTTCTATAAGCATACGGTAAACGTGGAAGCAAAGAAGAGAACCTGGAAACCTTCGGGCGAGCGCATGCAGGCATCATCGCCATGGTGGAGGGCAAGGGAGAGGCCGAGCCGACTTGAGCTTACTTGTCGGAGACACGCCTGGCCAACAACCTCGTGGATTGGAAAGAATCCACATCCAAAATGACATCAGGGAGGTAATCGACACTACAACTATTAGAGTCTCCGTTCGAAGGCTAGTTAGCTTCAGCCTAGCCGACCAGGTGAGATTTTTCTGACATAAGGGGAGAGGCTGCTGTTGCTGGAACTTAATTTTCAAAAAAATTGTAGAGTTGCATTTATTGGCCCTAATGGGCTGTACAATAGAGCACAGATGTCTAAAAGTTAACAGTGTGTGAAAGCTAAGGATTACATACGGTTGTTCTATTATAATCGTTTCCAATGATTGCCACAAATAAATAACTTGAAACTTTCACCCATGGTAGTAACCTTGACCCACAAATACATTGTATCTGGAAAGTGCTATTACAACACTAATTAGGATTACAACAACACTAAAAGAATAATTTTCATTGTCACGAGCATATTTTCTGCTCTTTTCTTCATGTTCAACTTGTCACCCTCCGCTTGCATCTTCTTTTATAGATAATATCTGACAAATGGAGTTCCGTCTTCATCTTGTCTTCTTCAAACCTCTTCGTTTTCTCTTCGGCTTTATTCTTCTTCTCAACAGCCATGCTCATCATCGCACTCGCAGTGACAAAGAGGACCTAGAATATTCACATAGAAGGAAACAAATAGGAAAGAGAACCCAAACTTGAGCTAATCGGTAATTATGCCTGCAAAGTTTACCTTGCACTACGCCAAAAAGGCCTACTAGTGACGGTCGTGGTTCCCGCTCTGCTGACGATAGAGACGTTCGTGACCGTGTATCACTGATGACCCATCATGTATAGTACTTGCCAGTGACGCCCGGATATATTTTCATTCGTCAACTTTAGCTGCTTGATCTGACGAGCGTCGCTAGGCAACGACATTCTAGTGGCGCTCTCGATAGTTGGTGTGCGTCTGTAGTACTTCAGATCTGAGGGGTGTTCATAAATCGCACATGTCAACTATAGGGTGCATGTGACACGTTTTTATAAATTCGCGTTAGTAGATGGGCTTATGTATGTCAATCCCGTCGTTTGTAGGTAACCATCCGTTCTTCTGTCTGTGCATCATTAGTATGTTTCCTCTGACACTCGACCTGAGGGAAGTCCGTCTCTAGCACCTTACCTGTGACGCTCAGATTTAATTTCATATTGCATTACTACATAAGCATCGAAGAGTTTATTGTTT
Organism: Dactylis glomerata; assembly: GCA_007115705.1. Classification (NCBI taxonomy): domain Eukaryota; kingdom Viridiplantae; phylum Streptophyta; class Magnoliopsida; order Poales; family Poaceae; genus Dactylis; species Dactylis glomerata. The sequence continues at coordinate 4,401,264 of QXEO01000173.1, read as the reverse complement.
CATCATTACTACTGACACACATATTCGGCAAGCTTTGTCATTGCTACATTTGTGAGCAGTGACTACCTATAAGCAGCGTTCCGCCGTTGTATATTCTGCAGCACTAGCGCCTTGTGTTCTAACTTGACCACCGAACAAATTGCCAACGACGTGTTTTTATTTCGCAGGTCATTGCTAGGCGAGGCGGACAGCAGATCGCGACCTACCCATGACATAATTTTTTTGCGTCCGACATCTATACTGGTTATTTGTGACTATCCTTCTTTTTTCGTTACCAGTGACATCGCGGCTATAAGCCTTTCCCAGTAATGTCGTCAGAAACCGTGGCACCAACACAGGAGAGCGGCTCACTAAACATGCTCTCAGCCCTCGAAACCAAGGTGACAGATGGCGCCAATCTGTCTTCACTAGGATGCGTGAGACGTGGCTCGGCATTAACAGCCACAAATTTATGAGGCATTTTCAAAATAGTCAAAAGCAAGGGCACGTGTATTTAAGGTAGCATAAACACATCACACACGGCTTTCTACCGGAAATCGTGTGTGTTGATATCTATCCCACATGAATTTCTATATGGACTGACGAAGGAATGACCCATCGGGTTCAATCTTTGGCCTACCTGGTTTAAGCCCAGGAAGATGCCTGTTCAAGGATAAAATTAGGCCCATAAGAGTGCATAGATGGCGCAGCCCATGAATCCAAGACTTGGCGTGCACAACAAGAGCTCGAAGAGGGAAGGATTGCCGTATTCGCCTCGATCTTGGTTTCCACCTACCCCGCAATCTGTAACCGACCTGGAGAGGGATCCTGAGACCTAGCCTTCCATTATGAAAGGCTAGAAGGGACCTCCCAGATCGTCTCTCTGAACCCTTTTTTCGCGTCCACCCGAGCGCTTGTAATCTCAAGTGTTCACCACCTCTGGCTAGATCCAATCCACGCCACCATTGTAACACCTCGCTGTAAATACCACATCAATACAAAGTCAGATAAGTAGGACGTAGGTCTTTACCCTCTGGGGGATGAACCTAGCTAAACTCTCGTGTGCCCTTGTCCTCGTTTGACCGCCGTCGATTTCGCCGGATCCCATGCTCTCTCCATGAATCGAAAACCCTTAAACATGGACATTGTCGGGGTAGAACCTCATCAATTGGCACCGACCGTTGGGACGATGGGATCTGGATCTCCAGGCTCGCCGGCTCCGTTGCTGATCGTCATCGACTCACCTTTGCCAATCATCATCGACTCGCCTTCGCCGATCATCATCGACTCGCCTTCACCGGTCGTCATCGACTCACCTTCACCGATCGCCATCGACTCGCCTTCACCGGTCGCCGCCGACTCGTCGTCATCAACAATTGTCAACTTCTACCTGCATTCGTCGGGATCGGCTTTGGTGACATTTGGAGGGTGGAGCCTGACAATCGGCATGCTGAACTTCCATGTCGATGATGCTGGCATCAGCAGGCTGCTGCCCGCTGTTGAAATCATCACATCTGGCGTCGAGTCCGCGTCTCCACCACTTGCAATTGCCCAGCGAGCACGCGTGGACGACTTCAGGCCACCATCGCTGACGCTACACCCTGGTGCTGGCCAAGCGTCAGAATTGTTGGCTCCCTTTGTTGGATCTAACATCTCCGCGAGCCACCACCATCCCCTACCACCGCATATTGCATCGAATGCGACACCTACAACTTCGTGGGAATAGGGGACTTCTCCTCCCATGAAATTTTGATGTCTACGAACGCTTCTATTCTTGTAGACAGTGTTGGGCCTCCAAGTGCAAAGGTTTGTAGAACAGCAGCAAGTTTCCCTTAAGTGGATCACCCAAGGTTTATCAAACTCAGGGAGGAAGAGGTCAAAGGTATCCCTCTTAAGCAACCCTGCAATTAAGATACAAGAAGTCTCTTGTGTCCCCAACACACCCAATACACTTGTCAGGTGTATAGGTGCACTAGTTCGGCGAAGAGATAGTGAAATACAAGTAATATGGATAATTATAAGTGGTAATTGCAATCTGAAATAAAAATCGTTGCGAGCAAACATGTAGCAGAACAGGTTGTAAATAGTGTTTCAATGCTTAGAAAGAAGGCCTAGGGATCATACTTTCACTAGTGGACACTCTCAACAATGAAAACACAATTGAACATATAAATATCATTCTTCACTATGCTACACTGAACTACTCTCTGGTTGGATAACAAACACTAAACATGTGTAGGGCTACAAAGCACTCCTTAAAGTTCGCATTCCCCAATCTAGATTACCCCATAATGTCACCTTGAGTGCACTAGACGGTTCCAGACAAACACCAACAATTCATAGAGACATCCAACTCAAATCATAACTCATAATAAGTATTACTGTAAAAGTTAGCCTAAGAGACACACATAATGCGCACACTGTCACCTTCACATCATGGGACAAGGTGTCTCCGGAGATTACAAGAATAAAACCACTTGAGTAGCATAATAGATGAAGAGTAGCATCTACTAATTCAAGTAGATATAAAGCTCATGATCACATAAAGATCACACAATGGGAGAGAGAGATGAACCACATAACTACCGATAGAGCCCTCAGCCTCGTGGGAGAACTACTCCCTCCTCATCATAGGAGACAGCAACGGCGATGAAGATGGCGGTGGAGTCGATGGAGACGGCTCCGGGGGCAATTCCCCGTCCCGGTAGGGTGTCGGAACATAGACTTCTGTCCCCCGAAATTGGTCTTCGGTGGCGGCGGCGCTGTGGAACTTTTCGTGGACGGAGACTGGACTCTGATTGATTTAGGGTTTTCGCCTCGGAGAGAATATATAGGAGGAAGGGCGATGTCAGTGGGTGGACCAGGGGCCCATAACACCTGGTGGCGCAGCCAGGGGGCGCCACCAAGGTGGTGTGGCTTCCTCCTGGCCCTCATCCGTCTCTGCTTTGGACTCCGTCTCATGTCGGGAAAATTAGAAACTTCAGGCTTCGTTTCGTCCAATTCCGAAAATATTTCATGTGTAACTTTTCTGAAACACAAAAACAGCTGAAAATAGGACTGGCATTGACAAGGGTATAGATAATAGAGCCTGTTAATTCACTGCTAGGAAAATGCTTATAAGTGGCGCACCAATTTTGATTATTAGTGGCGCACTATGGGTGCGCCACTAGCGAGAGGCCACTAGTAAATCTTACTAGTAGCGCATCCTGTAGTGCGCCACTTATATTCAAATAGGAGTGGCGCACCCCATGATGCGCCACTAGTAGTAATATATACTAGTGACGCACTACCAGATGCGCCACACATATAGTGCGCCACAAGTGATATATAATGTGCGCCACTTATAATGCATTTGAAAAACAAAAAAAATTACAAAATTAGAAAAAACAACCTAAAAGGAAAATGATTTAAAAACAATAAATAAAATGGAATTATAATTTTTTATTATAGTAAGAATATTACAATGTATTACAAGTATCCAATAAAAGAAAAATTGCAAGAAAATAAAAGAAAAGCCTAAAACAAGTCTTCTAACAATCAGCAAACATTGATCAAGATTCACACAATGTAGGAAACTGATCTTCACGTGAGCTGCTCCTAGCCAACTGGGAATTCACGTCGCTGCAAGCGACCTCACGCAGGCTCTCCAGGATCCACATGACACAAAACAATAGCTTAATCAAGATTCACGCACAATGTAGGAAACTGATCTTCACGTGAGCTGCTCCTAGCCAACTGGGCCTTCACATCGCTGCAAGCGACCTCACGCAGTAGTAGTACTCGTGGCTCTCCAGGATCCACATGACACAAACAATAGCTGCTCAAACATGCAACCAATTTTTTTTTGCATAAGCCAGAGTTTAGAACTAACTATGCAAAGCTTAATAAAAAACTTTATCATGGTCAAACCACTGCAAGTACTAATCTGGCCCTTTTCTTGTTCAACTGAATGATGTTAAGAATTATAATCTAGCAATCAAGATATAGTGAGACCAGAACTAAGTTAAAGCAACGAGTGGCAGCGCAGATGTTTCCTAAACTTAGTTACTACAGGAATCCAAGGAGAAAATACAACATCAAAGTATTGGTTGGTGGCATATGTAATGGTATATCCAAAGAAAAATCTAACACCATGTCAGCAGCATATGTGCATGTAATGCCATGTATTATAGTAGAACAAGTAAAAGGAGGCATTGCTATTAGTGAGTAGTTTATATATTAGAGGAAAACCAATAGTACCATGTAATTGCGAGGAAAACTTGATATTCAGTTGACTACATTATTGCTATAACAAATGAAAACTTCTGCAGACTAAGCAACGACTATCAGAGCATGGACGCTCTAGATACCATGTAGTACCAAGTATCCAATAAACTACATAGACCTACTACTACCAGAGCATGAACTATGTCACTAAGCTATAATATTATGTACCAAAGTAATCATGTGAAATTATCCCAGCTATGTTCTTTAGTTCATCTATGACCACGGCTGCAACATCTCACATTCTCACTATCTATGTTGCTCACGAATAGTACACCACACACTCCAAGACAGATGCCAACAAACCAAAAGGCACGGCTCCCCTACTCAGCCTGACCACAAATTACACTCCCACATTTAGCACTTCTCAGTCTGTATTTAAGCGAGCAGAGAATTGTCGACGGCATACCAAAGATGAAGATTTAATAACACGATTTTTTTTTAAAGGGTAACACAATAATAATGTAGGAATAAATAAACAGGAACAGAGAATATCTGCATGAATATATGTTTTAACATAAATTTAATTCTTAGCGCGATTTTGTTCACTTCATTTTGGGAGAGTTTTCTCAGCACATCAGCAAGGAAATTAGGGAGATGAAAGAGCCCGTACCGACTTTTACTCATTGCAATAAGAACACCAGAATGGTCCATAGATCTTAGCGCGAACAGAGTGTAAATGTCCTGCAAATGAAATAGCAAATAGAACTGATTCAGTTGTTATCTCTGTTACATATTATTTTAATACAAAATCATCTATGCTGCATAAAACGAAAAAGGGATAAAACTTCAAAAAATTAACAAAGATTCCTAGTGTTTTGCTAAAGCACACTGATAAAATTAAAAGTAAACAACAAAGATGCCCTATAATTTGTATTTTCATTGAGGCGTTTGATCATTCAACGTCACTAACCTCACTCCTTTAATATAGTAGCTAAACTATAGGAGTTCGTCAAAGCAAGAGCAACAATGACAGCTACAACTGAAGAAGCCAAGCCAATGTCATGTAATGATACCTTAGAACACAAGGTAGTTGGATGTGCTAGTTGACAAATAGAAAGTGTAACCGAGGAAAAGGAACACACTCATTGACAAGGGTATAGATAATAGAGCCAGTTGAGTACCCCTGAGGCCCGTTTAGCTAGGCTCAATTGTAATACTAGTTGAAATACGAGTTCATGTCATATGTCGATATTGTAATCTGTGTCGGATCCCTCCCGATCCCTGAGACCTGGCCACCTATATATAGGGGCCAGGAGGGGACAGTGAGGGACAGATTGAAAGCAAGCCAGGTTCTACACCCACGTTTACTTTCATAACCACCTTGTTTGACTGAGTTTACCTTCGAGTTCATCCGACGCCCTGTCTCCCCGATCCTAAGTCCTTCATCTAGGACATTTGTCGAGTTAACCCTCGTCAATTGGCGCCGACCGTGGGGACTTGGGGCGTTGGAACAATGAATTTGATGGCTTTTTTGCTTTTAGCCAATAGCAATCCAGAAGTCAACAAAAATCAAGAGATGGAATTGACGTTCGGAAGTCTAAGCTTCTATATCGGACCTTCGGGTTCAACTCGCCTTTCGGATCCGACAAAATCAGTTCCGTCGGTGGGCAAAGCAGAGAGGATGACAGCATCTGGATCATCTGTAGGCTCTTCTAGTGAGGCAAACTCACCAGTCAGTTTAGCAGCAACAGAAAATTTGCAGGGAAAATTAGAGGAACCCAACGAAATCGGGCAAGAGACCATTGTGGAAGAAGCAGTGGACAAATCAAGGGATATCGCCAGCAGAAGCAGCGGCGTCTCCAGGAGCGTACACCAACTATGCGTTATCATCACTGAAGCAGCAGAAGAAGAAAACAATCACACTAGCAACAAGGAGGTCGACATGCAAGTCGACAAAATAAGGAGCAATGGCAAGAAAGAGAAGGAGAAAGTGCATGTTTCGGCTGGAGAGTGGAGAATGATCATGACAGCTGTCAACCACGGGACTGATGTACCCGCAGATTCAAGAAGAGAAGTTTTAATGGGGTACCAATACGCGCTACACCAGCGCAGGAAAAAGTTAAGGGAGGAAAGAGACATATTCATGAAAAGCTGAGGTGACGATAGTATGTCAAGCAGAGAATACTGGGACGAGTACAGCGACGCATCAGAAAGCAGCATGGAGAGGCACAAAGACCCGAAGCACAATAGAAGGACAACAGCACGTGTAGTAGAAGAAAGTTATACGAGAAGCCCAAGCGCGAACCAACCAGAAGAGGGGGAAGAAATCAGGCAAGAAACACCAGAAGCAGCATTGATAGCAGCACAGGCATACCTACTAACCACGGAACCAAAACCTGGAGATCCGCGGGAGCACATGCATCAAGCCGCAATACGAAGCCTCGGGTTAGTAGAAAATAAGTTGATGGGAAATCTTCCAGAAGAAAAGGCGACACATCGGAAGGGAAGGCGAAAAGAAGAGTCCAGACGCAAGCCATCGCGAAACAACTACAGTGATTCATCAGAAGATGAGAGGCGACAAAAAAGGAAGGAGGACGCAAGAAACATAATAGCACAAGCACGAGTAAACAACTCACGTTATGCATGGAAAGAAGAAAATTATGAAGACGATGAAAAAGAAATAGGCGCGCTATGCTTTACCCGTAGGGTTCACAAAACGCGGGTGCCCAAAGGTTTCAAGTTGCCGCATGACCAAGAGAAGTATGATGGGTCGCAAGAGCCAACTCTATGGCTGTCAGATTACCTGCAAGCAGTGCAGATACTGGGGGGAACAAGAGCAACAGCCATGCAAAGTTTGCAGCTACACCTCACCGGCGCAGCACGGTCCTGGTTAAACACCCTACCCAATGATTCCATTGGAAGTTGGGGAGAATTAGAGAATCAATTCGCGAGAAACTTTCACTCCACGTATAAGCGCCCAGCATCGCTAGAAGAAGTCAAGTCATGCGTACAGCAGAAAGGCGAAACACTATGCTCTTATATACAGCAGAAAGGCGAAACACTATGCTCTTATATACAGCAGAAAGGCGAAACACTATGCTCTTATATACAACAGCAGAAAGGCAGAAAGGCAGAAGACGTCTCCGATGAAAGAACGATAGATGCTTTTTCGAGCGGCCTTCGTCGTGCAGACCTAGTAGAAGAGATAGGAAGAACAAGGCCAAGAACAGTATCTGAGCTAATGGAAACAGCCAACAGATTCGCCGATGGGGAAAACGCGTACAATAACAAAAGGGGGCGTTCACCGGAAGTCGACAAGACAAGCAGGCAAAGGCAAAGATACCGCAACGGCGACAACCACGGAAGGAGAAATCAGATAGCCGCAGGATATGACGGAAGGAATGAAGAAAGCTATGAAAACATCGAATTTCCTACGAGAGACAACAGGGGAAAGGAGAAGCCAAGGTACTCGGGTCCTTCGGCAGAAGATATGCTATATGGTCCTTGTCGCATCCATTACGCTTACCTAGACGGGAAAAGAGTTTCCAACCACCAGATAAAGGATTGCAGAACCTTCCTAAGGTTGTAAAACGCCATGGATTCAAGCCAAGGAGCACGACAGGGAGCAAAAAGCATAAGTCAAGGATATCAACTGCAACGACTCGCAAAATAGCTGGAGTCAAAAGTATATATATCAGCAATGATCCAACCAGTACCAAAGTCGAAGAAAGAAAGGAAGAGCATATCAAGACAGGTCAACCTGGCAATAACGTCACCACCAGCTACTACGGAGTATCTAAAGTGGTCCGATCAACCAGTTAGGTTCAGCAGAGCAGACCACCCGAGGAAAGTTCCCAGACCAGGTCACTCGCCAATGGTGCTCAAAGCGCAAATAGGAGGATATGATGTCGAAAGAGTATTCATAGACGCAGGAAGTGGTATAAACCTAATATACGCCAGAACGTTGAACGCAATGTGCATATCATTGGAAAATCTAAAGCCAACAGATTGTTCTTTCCATGGAATAGTACCAGGAGCCGCAAATTATCCTTTAGGCAAAATAGAACTCGACATCTGTTTCGGCGACAGCAGCAATTATCGCAGAGAAAAGCTGGAGTTTGAAGTCATGGACTGGCCCTCACAATACCATGCAATCCTGGAGCGCCCAGCATTTGCAAAATTCATGGCAGTACCTCACTATGCATATCTCACACTCAAGATCCCAGGACCTAAAGGAACGATCAGGGTACAAGGAAGCTTTGAAGTATCCAACACTTGTGACAAAGAATTTAATAGGTTGGCGCAAACCTTCGGCATGACGACAGAATACGCAAGGCTAAAAGGCGAAACTGACCACAATGTGCTACCCGACGTCGGGCGATCCCTGTCAGATCAGGCTTTCGATGCAACTCAAGACTCGAAGAAAATATAGGTCCACCCGACGGACCCGAACAAGACCACCTCCATAGCGGTAAACTTGGACCCCGCATACGAAAGCGCGCTCGTCGAGTTCCTCCATGAGCGCTGAGAAATCTTCGCCTGGTGTCCTTCAGATATGCCAGGCGTTCCCAGGGAACTCGTCGAGCACGCACTAAACGTGGATCCTAAAGCAAAGCCAGTCAAGCAACCACTACGACAATTTGATGAACCCAAGAGAAAAGCCATAGCGTCAGAGCTACATAGACTGTAAAACACATGGTTCATCCGAGACATCAAAACGTCGACTTGGGTATCTAATCCAGTTATAGTCCCCAAGAAAAATACAGACGTACAAAGAGTATGTGTCGACTACACATCCCTCAACAAGCACTGTCCAAAGGATCCCTTCCCTTTACCACGCATTGATTAAATAATCGACTCAACAGCGGGGTGCGCAAGGCTTTCCTTCCTAGATGCATACTCTGGCTACAATCAGATCAAATTAAAAAAGGAAGATGAGGAAACGACAGCCTTCATCACACCATACGGCGTGTTCTATTATCAGGTCATGCCTTTCGGCCTGAAAAATGCAGGAGCAACCTATCAGTGAATGATGCAAAATTGCCTCGGAGGTCAAATAGGACGCAATATCCAAGTTTACATCGACGACGTGCTCATCACCACGAGGAAGGAAGAGTCTCTGATCAGCGACCTGGCGGAAACTTTCGACAACCTGAACAGGTACAAGCTCAAGCTCAACCCGACCAAATGCTCTTTCGGTGTATCAGCAGGGCAACTCTTGGGGTTTCTGGTATCAGCAAGAGAAATAGAGGCAAACCCAGAAAAGATCCAAGCAATATTAACAATGGGAATACCAACAAAGCTACACGACGTATAGAAGCTCGCAGGGCGCGTCGCGGCGCTAAGTCGATTTGTGGCTCGACTATGAGAGAAAGCACTACCTTTTTACGTGCTCATGAATAAATCAGATGATAAATTTGAGTGGACGGAAGAAGCAGACGTAGCTTTCGCGCAATTGAAAAAAGTGCTCTCCACACCTCCGGTGTTGGTCGCACCAAAGGAAAAAGAACCACTGCTACTATACATTGCAGCAACACATCAAGTAGTAAGTACAGTACTGGTAGTCGAAAGAAGCGAAGAAGGAAAAGCTCACGGCTTTCAGAGGCCAGTCTATTTCATCAGCAAAGTACTCTCTCCAACAAAACAAAGGTACCCGCACTATCAAAAGCTTGCATACAGCGTTTTCACAATAGCTCGGAAACTACGGCAATACTTTGCGGTGCACCCAATTATAGTGGTCAACGAAGCACCACTATCCAATATATTGAACAACCCTTCGGCAACAGGACATGTCTCTTGATGGGGAATTGAATTATCACCCCTGGACATCACGTACGAAAAACAAAAGGCAATCAAATCACAAATTCTGCCAGACTTCACAGCAGAGTGGCTGGAATTACAAAGTGCAGGTCCTCCAGATTTATCGAGTGTTTGGACGATGTATTTTGACGGCTCAAAAAGAATCCAAGGCGCAGGAGCAGGCGTAGTCCTAATATCACCACAAGGCGACAAATTGAAATATGTGTTACGGATGAGTTTTCCCCAAGCTTCTAACAATGAAGCCAAATACGAGGCATTGCTCCATGGAATGAAAATGGCAAAAGCTTGTGGAGCAACTCGACTTAAAATATTTGGAGACTCAAACCTCGTCGTCCAACAAGTAATGAATAAATGTGACGCCATCAGCGACAACATGATAGCATACAGAAACTTATACTACTATCTCGAAGGAACATTCGATGGATGCGAAGTTTCGCACGTCAGCAGAGTCAGCAACGAGGAAGTCGACAATTTAGCAAACATCGGGTCCCAATGCTTATCCGTACCACAAGGAGTCTTCTAGGAGAAAAATCATAGAGCGATCAATAAAAAACAGCAAAACCTCGACTACAGAAGGACAAACAACAGGCTCGGGGGTTGAAAAAACAAGTGCAACAGAACCAGAAGAAGTCATGATGATAAAAGAAACTTGGATGTAGCCATATCTGGTATACATGATAAACAAAACACTACCCAAAGATACGGTAGAAGAAAAAAGAATAATACGACGATCCAAGGCTTTCGTCATGTTACAGGGAAAGTTATATAAGAAAAGTATATCAGGCGTCTTGCAACGATGCGTCACCCCTCAAGAAGGACAAGAAATCTTAAAGGATATTCATGCAGGAGGTTGTGGGCATCACGCAAGTAGCAGAGCTATCACGGCCAAAGCCTTTCGAGCAGGGTTTTATTGGTTAACAGCCATCAAAGATGCAAAAGACATAGTTTAAAAGTGTGAAGCATGCCAAAGGTTTGCATCTCGGCCACATGCGCCAGCAGCAGAATTACAACCAATACCATTATCCTGGCCCTTTGCACAGTGGGGTCTCGACATGGTGGGAAAATTGCACAAATCCTGACCAGGAGGGCACGTTTATATGCTGGTGGCAGTCGACAAATTCACTAAGTGGGTAGAAGCAGCCCCAGTAACAACCCAAGATTCTAAAGCCGCAATAAATTTCATCAAGTGTAGTCTTTCGCTTCGGAGTACCACACAACATAATCACAGACAATGGTACAAATTTCACGTCAAAGGAATTCAAGAACTATTGCGAAGGATTGGGAATCAAATTGAAATTTGCATCTGTAGCACATGCGAAGACAAACGGGCAAGTCAAAAAAGCCAATGGCCTAATATGTAACGGGATAAAGAAACGGCTGCTAGCACCCCTTGAAAAAGCCAAGCACGCTTGGGTAGATGAACTACCCTCCGTACTCTGGAGTCTACGAACCACACCCAACGCAGCTACTCAAGAAATCCCTTTTTTCTAGTCCATGGCACAGAAGTTGTGCTTCCAGTTGAAATAACTCATAAAGCGCCAAGAATTGCGGCATACGATGAGGCAACTTCCACAGGAGCACTTCAGGATGATGTCGATGCACTCGATGAGGCAAGAGATGTAGCGCTTGCTGCTGCGTCTAAGTTGACGTGGGAGCAGACTGTCCTTGTGCGTGGTGAATGACCAGCCCATTGGGAACCCCAAGAGGAAGGTATGATGAGTATAGCAGCTAGTTTTCCCTCAGTTAAGAAACCAAGGTTTAATATCGGCCAGGAGAGGAGAGATAATGACGACTGAAGGTGATGCAGACTGGCTTAATAACACTCCAACAAGGGCGCCGTTTAACCATACTTGTTGACTCGTCTTCGGCCAATAGCAACACGGAACCTGCACACAACACAACCAAGTACTTTGCTCCCAACTTGCGATGAGGTTGTCAATCTCACCGGTTTGCTTGAAACAAAGATTATGAGCGTATCGAGTGGAAAACAATATAGTATGCGAGTAAAATAAACAGTATGAGTAAAGTAAACAGGTGATAGCAATATGATGTAAATAGGACCGGGGTCCACAGTTCACTAGTGGTGTCTCTCCATAGATAAAATAACACATGCTGGGTAAACAAATTACAGTTGGGCAATTGATAGAATAAAGATAACGTGATATGTCAAGAAGATCATTATGAGATTTACTCTGGGCATTACAACAAAATACATAGACCGCCATCCAACTGCATCTATGACTAATAATCCACCCCCGGGGATATCAATCCGAACACCCCAAAAGTATTAAGTTGCGAACAACAGATAATTGCATTAAGCAAAGTGTGTAATGTAAACAAAGCATATGCCCTTGAGCATATGAATGTTATTTTCTCCCTAGTAGCAACAGCACATCTACCACCTTAGAGGTTTCTGTCACTCCCCCAGGTGAAATAGAGGCATGAACCCACTATCGAGCATAAATACCCCCTCTTGGAGTCACTAGCAACTACTCGGCCAAGATAGCTACTAACAACGGAGAGCATGCAAGATCATAAACAACATAGAGATAACAAAAGATAATATTCAGTACAGCAACTTAATCATAAACACCAATATTCATCGGATCCCAACAAACCAAACATGTAGAATTAGATAACGGTGATCTCAATCATGTAGGGCAGCTCATGAGATCTAAACATGAAGCACATGGTGGAGAAGACAACCATCTAGCTACTGCTATGGACCCATAGTCCAAGTTAGACTACTCACTCATCGCTCCGGAGGCAAGCATGGCGATGAAGAAGACCTCCGGTGGCGATTCCCCTCTCCGGCAGGGTGCCGGGAAGAGCTTCTGGACCCTCCCGATCTTCGGGTCGACGGCGGCGGCGGATCGCGATGTGTTCTGGAAATCTGAT